>JANJGN010000394.1:210000-375000 GCA_026770705.1 Isurus oxyrinchus
AGGATCTGTGTGTGTGTAGGATCTGTGTGTGTGTGTAGGATCTGTGTGTGTGTAGGATCTGTGTGTGTGTAGGATCTGTGTGTGTGTGTGGGATCTGTGTGTGTGTGTGTGGGATCTGTGTGTGTGTGGGATCTGTGTGTGTGGGATCTGCGTGTGTGTGGGATCTGCGTGTTTGTGGGATCTGTGTGTGTGTGGGATCTGTGTGTGTGTGGGATCTGTGTGTGTGTGGGATCTGTGTGTGTGTGGGACCTGTGTGTGTGTGGGATCTGTGTGTGTGTGGGATCTGTGTGTGTGTGGGCTCTGTGTGTGTGTGTGTGGGCTCTGTGTGCGTGTGTGTGGGCTCTGTGTGCGTGTGTGTGGGATCTGTGTGCGTGTGTGTGGGATCTCTGTGCGTGTGTGTGGGATCTCTGTGCGTGTGTGTGGGATCTCTGTGCGTGTGTGTGGGATCTCTGTGCGTGTGTGTGGGATCTCTGTGCGTGTGTGTGGGATCTCTGTGTGTGTGTGGGATCTGTGTGTGTGTGTGTGTGGGATCTGTGTGTGTGTGTGTGAGGGATCAGTTCGCATGTGTGTGAGGGATCAGTGCGTGATCTATGTGTGTATGTGTGTGAGGGTTCAGTGTGTGTGTGAGGGTTCAGTGTGTGTGTGTGAGGGATCAGTGTGTGTGTGTGAGGGATCTGTGTGTTTGATGGATCTGTGTGTGTGTGTAGGATCTGTGTGTGTGTGTGCGAGGGAACTGTGTGTGTGTGTGCGAGGGAACTGTGTGTGTGTGCGTGAGGGAACTGTGTGTGTGTGCGACGGAACTGTGCGTGCGTGCGAGGGAACTGTGTGTGTGCGTGCGAGGGAAATGTGTGTGTGTGTGTGCGAGGGAACTGTGTGTGTGTGTGTGTGTGCGAGGGAACTGTGTGTGTGTGTGTGAGGGAACTGTGTGTGTGTCAGGGATCTGTATGTGTGAGGGATCTGTGTGTGTGTAGGATCTGTGTGTGTGTAGGATCTGTGTGTGTGTGTAGGATCTGTGTGTGTGTGTGGAATCTGTGTGTGTGTGTGGGATCTGTGTGTGTGTGTGGGATCTGTGTGTGTGTGGGATCTGTGTGTGTGTGGGATCTGTGTGTGTGTGGGATCTGTGTGTGTGTGTGTGTGGGATCTGTGTGTGTGTGTGTGGGATCTGTGTGTGTGTGTGTGTGGGATCTGTGTGTGTGTGTGTGTGGGATCTGTGTGTGTGTGTGTGGGATCTGTGTGTGTGTGTGTGTGGGATCTGTGTGTGTGTGTGTGGGATCTGTGTGTGTGTGTGTGGGATCTGTGTGTGTGTGTGTGGGATCTGTGTGTGTGTGTGTGGGATCAGAGCGTGTGTGTGTGGGATCAGAGCGTGTGTGTGTGGGATCAGAGCGTGTGTGTGAGGGATCTGTGTGTGTGTGTGAGGGATCTGTGTGTGTGTGTGAGGGATCTGTGTGTGTGTGTGAGGGATCTGTGTGTGTGTGTGAGGGATCTGTGTGTGTGTGTGAGGGATCTGTGTGTGTGTGTGAGGGATCTGTGTATGTGTGTGTGAGGGATCTGTGTATGTGTGTGTGTGTGTGTGTGAGAGATCAGTGCGTGTGTGTGGGGGGGATCTGTGCGAGGATCTGTGTGTGTGTGTTCAGTGTGTGTGTGTGTGTGAGTGTTCAGTGTGTGTGTGTGAGTGTTCAGTGTGTGTGTGTGAGTGTTCAGTGTGTGTGTGTGAGGGCTCAGTGTGTGTGTGTGTGAGGGATCTGTGCGTGTGAGGGATCTGTGCGTGTGAGGGATCTGTGCGTGTGAGGGATCTGTGCGTGTGAGGGATCTGTGCGTGTGAGGGATCTGTGCGTGTGAGGGATCTGTGCGTGTGAGGGATCTGTGCGTGTGAGGGATCTGTGCGTGTGAGGGATCTGTGCGTGTGAGGGATCTGTGCATGTGAGGGATCTGTGCGTGTGTGTGGGATCTGTGCGTGTGTGTGTGTGTGTGTGTGTGTGTGTGTGTGTGTGTGTGAGGGATCTGTGTGTGTGTGAGGGATCTGTGTGTGTGTGTGAGGGATCTGTGTGTGTGTGTGAGGGATCTGTGTGTGTGTGAGCTGTCTCTGTGTGTGTGAGCTGTCTCTGTGTGTGTGAGCTGTGTGTGTGTGTGTGTGTGTGTGTGTGTGAGCTGTCTGTATGTGTGTGTGTGTGAGGGATCAGTGTGTGTGTGTTCGTGAGGGATCTGTGTGTGTGTGTGTGAGGGATCTGTGTGCGTGTGTGTGTGGGAGGGGGATCTGTGTGAGTGATCTGTGTGTGGGTTCAGAATGTGTGTGTGAGGGTTCAGTGTGTGTGTGTGAGGGTTCAGTGTGTGTGTGTGAGGGTTCAGTGTGTGTGTGTGAGGGATCTGTGTGTGTGCGAGGGATCAGTGTGTGTGAGGGATCTGTGTGTGTGTGTGCGAGGGAACTGTGTGTGTGTGTGCGAGGGAACTGTGTGTGTGTGTGCGAGGGAACTGTGTGTGTGTGTGTGCGAGGGAACTGTGTGTGTGTGTGCGAGGGAACTGTGTGTGTGTGTGTGCGAGGGAACTGTGTGTGTGTGTGCGAGGGAACTGTGTGTGTGTGTGTGAGTGAACTGTGTAGGATCTGTGTGTGTGTGTAGGATCTGTGTGTGTGTGTAGGATCTGTGTGTGTGTGTAGGATCTGTGTGTGTGTGTAGGATCTGTGTGTGTGTGTAGGATCTGTGTGTGTGTGTAGGATCTGTGTGTGTGTGTAGGATCTGTGTGTGTGTGTGCGAGGGATCTGTGTGCGCGCGAGGGATCTGTGTGCGCGCGAGGGATCTGTGTGCGCGCGAGGGATCTGTGTGCGCGCGAGGGATCTGTGTGCGCGCGAGGGATCTGTGTGCGCGCGAGGGATCTGTGTGCGCGCGAGGGATCTGTGTGCGCGCGAGGGATCTGTGTGCGCGCGAGGGATCTGTGCGCGCGCGAGGGATCTGTGCGCGCGCGAGGGATCTGTGTGCGCGCGAGGGATCTGTGTGCGCGCGAGGGATCTGTGTGCGCGCGAGGGATCTGTGTGCGCGCGAGGGATCTGTGTGCGCGAGAGGGATCTGTGTGCGCGTGAGGGATCTGTGTGCGCGTGTGGGATCTGTGTGTGCGTGTGGGGGATCTGTGTGTGTGTGTGTGTGTGTGAGGGATCTGTGTGTGCGTGCGAGGGAACTGTGTGTGTGCGTGCGAGGGAAATGTGTGTGTGTGCGAGGGAACTGTGTGTGTGTGTGTGTGTGCGAGGGAACTGTGTGTGTGTGTGTGTGTGTGTGTGTGTGTGCGAGGGATCTGTGTGTGTCAGGGATCTGTATGTGTGTGGGATCTGTGTGTGTGTGTAGGATCTGTGTGTGTGTAGTATCTGTGTGTGTGTGTGAGGGATCTGTGTGTGTGAGGGATTTGTGTGTGTGAAGGATCTGTGTGTGTGTGTGTGTGAGAGGGATGTGTGTGTGTGTCTGTGAGGGATCAGGTGTGTGTGTGTGTGAGGGATGTGTGTGTGTGCGTGTGAGGATCAGTGTGTGTGCGTGTGAGGGATCACTGTGTGTGTGTGAGTGATCTGTGTGTGTGTGTATGTGTGTGTGAGGGATGTGTGTGTGTGGTATCAGAGCGTGCCTGTGAGGGATCTGTGTGTGTGTGAGGGATCAGTGCGAGTATGTGTGTGTGTGTATGTGTGGGATCTGTGTGTGTGAGGGATGTGTGTGAGTGTGTGTGTGTGTATGAGGGATCTGTGTGTGTGTGAGGGATCTGTGTGTGTGTGAGGGATCTGTGTGTGTGTGAGGGATCTGTGTGTGTGTGAGGGATCTGTGCATATGTGTGTGTGAGGGATCAATGTGTGTGAGGGATCAGTGCATGTGTGAGAGTGTTGGGGGGGATGTGTGTGTGTGTGTGTGTGTGTGTGTGTGTGTGTGTGTGTGTGTGGGATCTGTGTGTGGGATCTGTGTGTGGGATCTGTGTGTGTGTGTGTGGGATCTGTGTGTGTGTGTGTGGGATCTGTGTGTGTGTGTGAGGGATCAGTGTGTGTGCGTGTGGGATCTGTGTGAGGGATCAGTGTGTGTATGTGTATGTCTGTGAGGGATCAGTCTGTGTGTGTGAGTGAGTGTGTGTGTGTGAGTGAGGGATCAATGTGTGTGTGAGTGAGGGATCAATGTGTGTGTGAGTGAGGGATCACTGTGTGTGTGCGAGGGATCAGTGTGTGTGTGTGCAAGGGAACTGTGTGTGTGTGTGCGTGAGGAATCAGTGTGTGTGTGCGTGAGGGATCAGTGTGTGTGCGCGAGGGATCAGTGTGTGTGTGCGTGAGGGATCAGTGTGTGTGTGCATGAGGGATCAGTGTGTGTGTGCGTGAGGGATCAGTGTGTGTGTGCGTGAGGGATCAATGTGTGTGTGTGAGGGATCAATGTGTGTGTGTGAGGGATCAATGTGTGTGTGTGAGGGATCAATGTGTGTGCGTGAGGCATCAGTGTGTGTGTGCGTGAGGGATCAGTGTGTGTGCGCGTGAGGGATCAGTGTGTGTGCGCGTGAGGGATCAGTGTGTGTGCGCGTGAGGGATCAGTGTGTGTGCGCGTGAGGGATCAGTGTGTGTGCGCGTGAGGGATCAGTGTGTGTGCGCGTGAGGGATCAGTGTGTGTGCGCGGGAGGGATCAGTGTGTGTGCGTGAGGGATCAGTGTGTGTGCGTGAGGGATCAGTGTGTGTGTGTGAGGGATGTGTGTGTGCGTGTGCGGGATCAGTGCATGCGTGTGAGGGATCAGTGTGTGTGAGGGATCAGTGTGTGTGTATGTGTGTGTGTGAGGGATCAGTGTGTGTGAGTGTGAGGGATCTGTGTGTGTGTGTGTGGGATCAGAGCGTGTGTGTGAGGGATCTGTGTGTGTGTGAGGGATCAGTGCGAGTATGTGTGTGTGTGTATGTGTGGGATCTGTGTGTGTGAGGGATCTTTTTGTGTGTGTGTGTGAGGGATCAGTGTGTGTGAGGGATCAGTGTGTGTGAGGGATCAGTGCATGTGTGAGAGTGTTGGGGGGGATCTGTGTGAGAGATCAGTGTGTGTGTGTGTATGTGTGTGAGGGATCAGTGTGTGTGAGGGATCAGTGCATGTGTGAGAGTGTTGGGGGGGATCTGTGTGAGAGATCAGTGTGTGTGTGTGTATGTGTGTGAGGGATCAGTGTGTGAGTGAGAGGGATCAGTGTGTGTGTGTGGGATCTGTGTGAGGGATCAGTGTGTGTATATGTCTGTGAGGGATCAGTGTGTGTGTGTGAGGGAAATGTGTGTGTGTGTGGGATCAGTGTGTGTGTGTGTGTGTGCGTGAGGGATCAGTGTGTGTGTGCGTGAGGGATCAGTGTGTGTGCGTGAGGGATCAGTGTGTGTGTGTGTGTGTGTGTGTGTGTGAGGGATCAGTGTGTGTGTGCGTGAGGGATCAGTGTGTGTGTGCGTGAGGGGTCAGTGTGTGTGTGCGTGAGGGATTAGTGTGTGTGCAAATGAGGGATCTGTGTGTGTTTGTGAGAGATCAGTGCATGTGTGTGTGTGTGTGTGTGGGGGGGATCTGTGTGAGAGATCAGTGTGTGTGTATGTGTGTGAGGGATCAGTGTGTGTGTGTGAGTGGGATCTGTGTGAGGGATCTGTGTGTGTGTGTGTGTGTGAGTGTGTATGTGTATGTCCGTGAGGGATCTGTGTGTGTGGAAGGGATCTGTGTGTGTGCATGAGGGATCAGTGTGTGTGCGTGTGAGAGAGGGATCAGAGCGTGTGTGTGAGGGATCAGAGCGTGTGCATGAGTGATCAGTATGTGTGCATGAGGGATCAGTGTGTGTGTGCGTGAGGGATCAGTGTGTGTGCGTGTGAGGGATGTGTGTGTGTGTGATGGATCTTTGTGTGTGTGTGTGAGGGATCTGTGTGTGTGTGAGGGATCTGTGTGTGTGTGAGGGATCTGTGTGTGTGTGAGGGATCTGTGTGTGTGTGAGGGATCTGTGTGTGTGTGTGAGGGATCTGTGTGTGTGTGTGTGAGGGATCTGTGTGTGTGAGGGATCTGTGTGTGTGAGGGATCTGTGTGTGTGAGGGATCTGTGTGTGTGAGGGATTTGTGTGTGTGAAGGATCTGTGTGTGTGTGTGTGAGAGGGATCTGTGTGTGTGTCTGTGAGGGATCAGGTGTGTGTGTGTGAGGGATGTGTGTGTGTGCGTGTGAGGATCAGTGTGTGTGCGTGTGAGGGATCACTGTGTGTGTGTGAGTGATCTGTGTGTGTGTGTATGTGTGTGTGAGGGATGTGTGTGTGTGGTATCAGAGCGTGCCTTGAGGGATCTGTGTGTGTGTGAGGGATCAGTGCGAGTATGTGTGTGTGTGTGTATGTGTGGGATGTGTGTGAGGAATGTGTGTGAGTGTGTGTGTGTGTATGAGGGATCTGTGTGTGTGTGTGTGTGTGTGTGTGTGTGTGTGTGTGTGTGTGTGTGTGTGTGTGTGTGTGTGTGTGTGTGTGTGTGTGTGTGTCGGATCTGTGTGTGTGTGTGTGTCGGATCAGTGTGTGTATGTGTATGTCTGTGAGGATCAGTCTGTGTGTGTGAGTGAGGGATCAATGTGTGTGTGAGTGAGGGATCAATGTGTGTGTGAGTGAGGGATCAATGTGTGTGTGAGTGAGGGATCACTGTGTGTGTGCGAGGGATCAGTGTGTGTGTGTGCAAGGGAACTGTGTGTGTGTGTGCGTGAGGGATCAGTGTGTGTGTGCGTGAGGGATCAGTGTGTGTGTGCGTGAGGGATCAGTGTGTGTGTGCGTGAGGGATCAGTGTGTGTGTGCGTGAGGGATCAATGTGTGTGTGTGAGGGATCAGTGTGTGTGTGTGAGGGATCTGTGTGTGTGTGTGAGGGATCTGTGTGTGTGTGTGAGGGATCTGTGTGTGTGTGTGAGGGATCTGTGTGTGTGTGTGAGGGATCTGTGTGTGTGTGTGAGGGATCTGTGTGTGTGTGTGAGGGATCTGTGTGTGTGTGAGCTGTCTCTGTGTGTGTGAGCTGTGTGTGTGTGTGTGTGTGTGTGTGTGTGTGTGTGTGTGTGTGTGTGTGTGTGTGCTGTCTGTGTGTGTGTGTGTGAGGGATCAGTGTGTGTGTGTGCGTGAGGGATCTGTGTGTGTGTGTGTGTGTGAGGGATCTGTGTGCGTGTGTGTGTGGGAGGGGGATCTGTGTGAGGGATCTGTGTGTGTGTGTATGTGTGGGTTCAGAATGTGTGTGTGAGGGTTCAGTGTGTGTGTGTGAGGGTTCAGTGTGTGTGTGTGAGGGTTCAGTGAGTGTGTGTGAGGGTTCAGTGTGTGTGTGTGAGGGTTCAGTGTGTGTGTGTGAGGGTTCAGTGTGTGTGTGTGAGGGTTCAGTGTGTGTGCGTGAGGGATCAGTGTATGTGTGTGTGTGTGTTTGTGAGAGATCAGTGCATGTGTGTGTGTGTGGGGGGGATCTGTGTGAGAGATCAGTGTGTGTGTATGTGTGTGATGGATCAGTGTGTGTGTGTGAGTGGGATCTGTGTGAGGGATCAGTGTGTGTGTGTATGTGTATGTCTGTGAGGGATCAGTGTGTGTGTGGGAGGGGTGTGTGTGTGTGAGAGAGGGATCAGAGCGTGTGTGAGGGATCAGAGCGTGTGCATGAGTGATCAGTATGTGTGCATGAGGGATCAGTTTGTGTGTGCGTGAGGGATCAGTGTGTGCGTGTGAGGGATGTGTGTGTGTGCGTGTGAGGGATGTGTGTGCGTGTGAGGGATCAGTGTGTGTGTGCGTCTGAGGGATGTGTGTGTGTGTGTGAGGGATGTGTGTGTGTGTGTGAGGGATCTGTGTGTGTGTGTGAGAGGGATCTGTGTGTGTGTCTGTGAGGGATCAGTGTGTGTGTGTGAGGGATCAGTGTGTGTGTGTGAGGGATGTGTGTGTGCGTGTGCGGGATCAGTGCATGCGTGTGAGGGATCAGTGTGTGTGAGGGATCAGTGTGTGTGTATGTGTGTGTGTGAGGGATCAGTGTGTGTGTGTGTGAGGGATCTGTGTGTGTGTGTGTGGGATCAGAGCGTGTGTGTGAGGGATCTGTGTGTGTGTGAGGGATCAGTGCGAGTATGTGTGTGTGTGTATGTGTGGGATCTGTGTGTGTGAGGGATCTTTTTGTGTGTGTGTGTGCGGGTTCTGTGTGTGTGTGTGTGAGGGATCAGTGTGTGTGAGGGATCAGTGCATGTGTGAGAGTGTTGGGGGGGATCTGTGTGAGAGATCAGTGTGTGTGTGTGTATGTGTGTGAGGGATCAGTGTGTGAGTGAGAGGGATCAGTGTGTGTGTGTGGGATCTGTGTGAGGGATCAGTGTGTGTATATGTCTGTGAGGGATCAGTGTGTGTGTGTGAGGGAAATGTGTGTGTGTGTGGGATCAGTGTGTGTGTGTGTGTGTGCGTGAGGGATCAGTGTGTGTGTGCGTGAGGGATCAGTGTGTGTGTGCGTGAGGGATCAGTGTGTGTGCGTGAGGGATCAGTGTGTGTGTGTGTGTGTGTGTGTGTGTGTGAGGGATCAGTGTGTGTGTGCGTGAGGGATCAGTGTGTGTGCGCGTGAGGGATCAGTGTGTGTGTGCGTGAGGGATCAGTGTGTGTGTGCGTGAGGGGTCAGTGTGTGTGTGCGTGAGGGATTAGTGTGTGTGCAAATGAGGGATCTGTGTGTGTTTGTGAGAGATCAGTGCATGTGTGTGTGTGTGTGTGTGTGGGGGGGATCTGTGTGAGAGATCAGTGTGTGTGTATGTGTGTGAGGGATCAGTGTGTGTGTGTGAGTGGGATCTGTGTGAGGGATCTGTGTGTGTGTGTGAGTGTGTATGTGTATGTCTGTGAGGGATCTGTGTGTGTGGAAGGGATCTGTGTGTGTGCATGAGGGATCAGTGTGTGTGCGTGTGTGAGAGGGATCAGAGCGTGTGTGTGAGGGATCAGAGCGTGTGCATGAGTGATCAGTATGTGTGCATGAGGGATCAGTGTGTGTGTGCGTGAGGGATCAGTGTGTGTGCGTGTGAGGGATGTGTGTGTTTGTGAGGGATGTGTGTGTGTGATGGATCTTTGTGTGTGTGTGTGATGGATCTTTGTGTGTGTGTGTGAGGGATCTGTGTGTGTGTGAGGGATCTGTGTGTGTGTGTGTGAGGGATCTGTGTGTGTGAGGGATCTGTGTGTGTGAGGGATCTGTGTGTGTGAGGGATCTGTGTGTGTGAGGGATTTGTGTGTGTGAAGGATCTGTGTGTGTGTGTGTGTGAGAGGGATCTGTGTGTGTGTCTGTGAGGGATCAGGTGTGTGTGTGTGAGGGATGTGTGTGTGTGCGTGTGAGGATCAGTGTGTGTGCGTGTGAGGGATCACTGTGTGTGTGTGAGTGATCTGTGTGTGTGTGTATGTGTGTGTGAGGGATGTGTGTGTGTGGTATCAGAGCGTGCCTGTGAGGGATCAGTGCGAGTATGTGTGTGTGTGTATGTGTGGGATCTGTGTGTGTGAGGGATGTGTGTGAGGGATGTGTGTGAGTGTGTGTGTGTGTATGAGGGATCTGTGTGTGTGTGAGGGATCTGTGTGTGTGTGAGGGATCTGTGTGTGTGTGAGGGATCTGTGCATATGTGTGTGTGAGGGATCAGTGTGTGTGAGGGATCAGTGCATGTGTGAGAGTGTTGGGGGGGATCTGTGTGAGAGATGTGTGTGTGTGTGTGTGTGTGTGTGTGTGTGTGTGTGTGTGTGTGTGTGTGTGTGTGTGTGTGTGTGTGTGTGTGTGTGTGTGTGTGTGTGTGTGTGTGTGATCTGTGTCGGATCTGTGTGTGTGTGTCGGATCTGTGTGTGTGTGTGTCGGATCTGTGTGTGTGTGTGTCGGATCTGTGTGTGTGTGTGTCGGATCTGTGTGTGTGTGTGTCGGATCTGTGTGTGTGTGTGTCGGATCAGTGTGTGTGTGTGAGGGATCAGTGTGTGTGTGTGTGGGATCTGTGTGAGGGATCAGTGTGTGTATGTGTATGATTGTGAGGGATCAGTTTGTGTGTGTGAGTGAGTGTGTGTGTGTGAGTGAGGGATCAATGTGTGTGTGAGTGAGGGATCAATGTGTGTGTGAGTGAGGGATCAATGTGTGTGTGAGTGAGGGATCACTGTGTGTGTGCGAGGGATCAGTGTGTGTGTGTGCAAGGGAACTGTGTGTGTGTGTGCGTGAGGGATCAGTGTGTGTGTGTGTGAGGAATCAGTGTGTGTGTGCGTGAGGGATCAGTGTGTGTGTGCGTGAGGGATCAGTGTGTGTGTGCGTGAGGGATCAGTGTGTGTGTGCGTGAGGGATCAGTGTGTGTGTGCGTGAGGGATCAATGTGTGTGTGTGAGGGATCAATGTGTGTGTGTGAGGGATCAATGTGTGTGTGTGAGGGATCAATGTGTGTGCGTGAGGCATCAGTGTGTGTGTGCGTGAGGGATCAGTGTGTGTGCGCGTGAGGGATCAGTGTGTGTGCGCGTGAGGGATCAGTGTGTGTGCGCGTGAGGGATCAGTGCGAGTATGTGTGTGTGTGTATGTGTGGGATGTGTGTGAGGAATGTGTGTGTGTGTGTGTGTGTGTGTGTGTGTGTGTGTGTGTGTGTGTGTGTGTGTGTGTGTGTCGGATCTGTGTGTGTGTGTGTCGGATCTGTGTGTGTGTGTGTGTCGGATCAGTGTGTGTATGTGTATGTCTGTGAGGATCAGTCTGTGTGTGTGCGTGAGGGATCAGTGTGTGTGTGCGTGAGGGATCAATGTGTGTGTGTGAGGGATCTGTGTGTGTGTGTGAGGGATCTGTGTGTGTGTGTGAGGGATCTGTGTGTGTGTGTGAGGGATCTGTGTGTGTGTGTGAGGGATCTGTGTGTGTGTGAGCTGTCTCTGTGTGTGTGAGCTGTGTGTGTGTGTGTGTGTGTGTGTGTGTGTGTGTGTGTGCTGTCTGTGTGTGTGTGTGTGAGGGATCAGTGTGTGTGTGTGCGTGAGGGATCTGTGTGTGTGTGTGTGTGAGGGATCTGTGTGCGTGTGTGTGTGGGAGGGGGATCTGTGTGAGGGATCTGTGTGTGTGTGTATGTGTGGGTTCAGAATGTGTGTGTGAGGGTTCAGTGTGTGTGTGTGAGGGTTCAGTGTGTGTGTGTGAGGGTTCAGTGAGTGTGTGTGAGGGTTCAGTGTGTGTGTGTGAGGGTTCAGTGTGTGTGTGTGTGAGGGTTCAGTGTGTGTGTGTGAGGGTTCAGTGTGTGTGCGTGAGGGATCAGTGTATGTGTGTGTGTGTGTTTGTGAGAGATCAGTGCATGTGTGTGTGTGTGTGGGGGGATCTGTGTGAGAGATCAGTGTGTGTGTATGTGTGTGATGGATCAGTGTGTGTGTGTGAGTGGGATCTGTGTGAGGGATCAGTGTGTGTGTGTATGTGTATGTCTGTGAGGGATCAGTGTGTGTGTGGGAGGGGTGTGTGTGTGTGAGAGAGGGATCAGAGCGTGTGTGAGGGATCAGAGCGTGTGCATGAGTGATCAGTATGTGTGCATGAGGGATCAGTTTGTGTGTGCGTGAGGGATCAGTGTGTGCGTGTGAGGGATGTGTGTGTGTGCGTGTGAGGGATGTGTGTGCGTGTGAGGGATCAGTGTGTGTGTGCGTCTGAGGGATGTGTGTGTGTGTGTGAGGGATGTGTGTGTGTGTGTGAGGGATCTGTGTGTGTGTGTGAGAGGGATCTGTGTGTGTGTCTGTGAGGGATCAGTGTGTGTGTGTGAGGGATCAGTGTGTGTGTGTGAGGGATGTGTGTGTGCGTGTGCGGGATCAGTGCATGCGTGTGAGGGATCAGTGTGTGTGAGGGATCAGTGTGTGTGTATGTGTGTGTGTGAGGGATCAGTGTGTGTGTGTGTGAGGGATCTGTGTGTGTGTGTGTGGGATCAGAGCGTGTGTGTGAGGGATCTGTGTGTGTGTGAGGGATCAGTGCGAGTATGTGTGTGTGTGTATGTGTGGGATCTGTGTGTGTGAGGGATCTTTTTGTGTGTGTGTGTGCGGGTTCTGTGTGTGTGTGCGTGAGGGATCAGTGTGTGTGCGTGAGGGATCAGTGTATGTGTGTGTGTGTGTTTGAGAGAGATCAGTGCATGTGTGTGTGTGTGGGGGGGATCTGTGTGAGAGATCAGTGTGTGTGTATGTGTGTGAGGGATCAGTGTGTGTGTGAGTGGGATCTGTGTGAGGGATCAGTGTGTGTGTGTATGTGTATGTCTGTGAGGGATCAGTGTGTGTGTGGGAGGGGTGTGTGTGTGTGTGTGAGAGAGGGATCAGAGCGTGTGTGAGGGATCAGAGCGTGTGCATGAGTGATCAGTATGTGTGCATGAGGGATCAGTTTGTGTGTGCGTGAGGGATCAGTGTGTGCGTGTGAGGGATGTGTGTGTGTGCGTGTGAGGGATGTGTGTGCGTGTGAGGGATCAGTGTGTGTGTGCGTCTGAGGGATGTGTGTGTGTGTGTGAGGGATGTGTGTGTGTGTGTGTGTGTGTGTGAGGGATCTGTGTGTGTGTGTGTGTGTGTGAGAGGGATCTGTGTGTGTGTCTGTGAGGGATCAGTGTGTGTGTGTGAGGGATCAGTGTGTGTGTGTGAGGGATCTGTGTGTGTGTGTGAGGGATCTGTGTGTGTGTGAGGGATCTGTGTGTGTGTGTGAGGGATCTGTGTGTGTGTGTGAGGGATCTGTGTGTGTGTGTGAGGGAACTGTGTGTGTGCGTGCGAGGGAAATGTGTGTATGTGCGAGGGAACTGTGTGTGTGTGTGTGTGTGTGCGAGGGAACTGTGTGTGTGTGTGTGTGTGTGTGTGTGTGTGTGTGTGTGTGTGTGTGTGTGTGTGTGTGTGTGTGTGTGTGCGAGGGAACTGTGTGTGTGTGAGGGATCTGTGTGTGTGAGGGATCTGTATGTGTGTGGGATCTGTGTGTGTGTAGTATCTGTGTGTGTGTGAGGGATCTGTGTGTGTGAGGGATTTGTGTGTGTGAAGGATCTGTGTGTGTGTGTGTGTGAGAGGGATGTGTGTGTGTGTCTGTGAGGGATCAGGTGTGTGTGTGTGTGAGGGATGTGTGTGTGTGCGTGTGAGGATCAGTGTGTGTGCGTGTGAGGGATCACTGTGTGTGTGTGAGTGATCTGTGTGTGTGTGTATGTGTGTGTGAGGGATGTGTGTGTGTGGTATCAGAGCGTGCCTGTGAGGGATCTGTGTGTGTGTGAGGGATCAGTGCGAGTATGTGTGTGTGTGTATGTGTGGGATCTGTGTGTGTGAGGGATGTGTGTGAGTGTGTGTGTGTGTATGAGGGATCTGTGTGTGTGTGAGGGATCTGTGTGTGTGTGAGGGATCTGTGTGTGTGTGAGGGATCTGTGTGTGTGTGAGGGATCTGTGCATATGTGTGTGTGAGGGATCAGTGTGTGTGAGGGATCAGTGCATGTGTGAGAGTGTTGGGGGGGATGTGTGTGTGTGTGCGTGTGTGTGTGCGTGTGTGTGTGTGTGTGTGTGTGTGTGTGTGTGTGTGTGTGTGTGTGTGTGTGTGGGATCTGTGTGTGGGATCTGTGTGTGTGTGTGTGGGATCTGTGTGTGTGTGTGTGTGGGATCTGTGTGTGGGATCTGTGTGTGTGTGTGTGGGATCTGTGTGTGTGTGTGTGGGATCTGTGTGTGTGAGGGATCAGTGTGTGTGCGTGTGGGATCTGTGTGAGGGATCAGTGTGTGTATGTGTATGTCTGTGAGGGATCAGTCTGTGTGTGTGAGTGAGTGTGTGTGTGTGAGTGAGGGATCAATGTGTGTGTGAGTGAGGGATCAATGTGTGTGTGAGTGAGGGATCACTGTGTGTGTGCGAGGGATCAGTGTGTGTGTGTGCAAGGGAACTGTGTGTGTGTGTGCGTGAGGAATCAGTGTGTGTGTGCGTGAGGGATCAGTGTGTGTGCGCGAGGGATCAGTGTGTGTGTGCGTGAGGGATCAGTGTGTGTGTGCGTGAGGGATCAGTGTGTGTGTGCGTGAGGGATCAGTGTGTGTGTGCGTGAGGGATCAATGTGTGTGTGTGAGGGATCAATGTGTGTGTGTGAGGGATCAATGTGTGTGCGTGAGGCATCAGTGTGTGTGTGCGTGAGGGATCAGTGTGTGTGCGCGTGAGGGATCAGTGTGTGTGCGCGTGAGGGATCAGTGTGTGTGCGCGTGAGGGATCAGTGTGTGTGCGCGTGAGGGATCAGTGTGTGTGCGCGTGAGGGATCAGTGTGTGTGCGCGTGAGGGATCAGTGTGTGTGCGCGTGAGGGATCAGTGTGTGTGCGCGGGAGGGATCAGTGTGTGTGCGTGAGGGATCAGTGTGTGTGCGTGAGGGATCAGTGTGTGTGTGTGAGGGATGTGTGTGTGCGTGTGCGGGATCAGTGCATGCGTGTGAGGGATCAGTGTGTGTGAGGGATCAGTGTGTGTGTATGTGTGTGTGTGAGGGATCAGTGTGTGTGAGTGTGAGGGATCTGTGTGTGTGTGTGTGGGATCAGAGCGTGTGTGTGAGGGATCTGTGTGTGTGTGAGGGATCAGTGCGAGTATGTGTGTGTGTGTATGTGTGGGATCTGTGTGTGTGAGGGATCTTTTTGTGTGTGTGTGTGAGGGATCAGTGTGTGTGAGGGATCAGTGTGTGTGAGGGATCAGTGCATGTGTGAGAGTGTTGGGGGGGATCTGTGTGAGAGATCAGTGTGTGTGAGGGATCAGTGTGTGTGAGGGATCAGTGCATGTGTGAGAGTGTTGGGGGGGATCTGTGTGAGAGATCAGTGTGTGTGTGTGTATGTGTGTGAGGGATCAGTGTGTGAGTGAGAGGGATCAGTGTGTGTGTGTGGGATCTGTGTGAGGGATCAGTGTGTGTATATGTCTGTGAGGGATCAGTGTGTGTGTGTGAGGGAAATGTGTGTGTGTGTGGGATCAGTGTGTGTGTGTGTGTGTGCGTGAGGGATCAGTGTGTGTGTGCGTGAGGGATCAGTGTGTGTGCGTGAGGGATCAGTGTGTGTGTGTGTGTGTGTGTGTGTGTGTGTGTGTGTGAGGGATCAGTGTGTGTGTGCGTGAGGGATCAGTGTGTGTGTGCGTGAGGGGTCAGTGTGTGTGTGCGTGAGGGATTAGTGTGTGTGCAAATGAGGGATCTGTGTGTGTTTGTGAGAGATCAGTGCATGTGTGTGTGTGTGTGTGTGGGGGGGATCTGTGTGAGAGATCAGTGTGTGTGTATGTGTGTGAGGGATCAGTGTGTGTGTGTGAGTGGGATCTGTGTGAGGGATCTGTGTGTGTGTGTGTGTGTGTGTGAGTGTGTATGTGTATGTCTGTGAGGGATCTGTGTGTGTGGAAGGGATCTGTGTGTGTGCATGAGGGATCAGTGTGTGTGCGTGTGAGAGAGGGATCAGAGCGTGTGTGTGAGGGATCAGAGCGTGTGCATGAGTGATCAGTATGTGTGCATGAGGGATCAGTGTGTGTGTGCGTGAGGGATCAGTGTGTGTGCGTGTGAGGGATGTGTGTGTTTGTGAGGGATGTGTGTGTGTGATGGATCTTTGTGTGTGTGTGTGAGGGATCTGTGTGTGTGTGAGGGATCTGTGTGTGTGTGTGTGAGGGATCTGTGTGTGTGAGGGATCTGTGTGTGTGAGGGATCTGTGTGTGTGAGGGATCTGTGTGTGTGAGGGATTTGTGTGTGTGAAGGATCTGTGTGTGTGTGTGTGTGAGAGGGATCTGTGTGTGTGTCTGTGAGGGATCAGGTGTGTGTGTGTGAGGGATGTGTGTGTGTGCGTGTGAGGATCAGTGTGTGTGCGTGTGAGGGATCACTGTGTGTGTGTGAGTGATCTGTGTGTGTGTGTATGTGTGTGTGAGGGATGTGTGTGTGTGGTATCAGAGCGTGCCTGTGAGGGATCAGTGCGAGTATGTGTGTGTGTGTATGTGTGGGATCTGTGTGTGTGAGGGATGTGTGTGAGGGATGTGTGTGAGTGTGTGTGTGTGTATGAGGGATCTGTGTGTGTGTGAGGGATCTGTGTGTGTGTGAGGGATCTGTGTGTGTGTGAGGGATCTGTGCATATGTGTGTGTGAGGGATCAGTGTGTGTGAGGGATCAGTGCATGTGTGAGAGTGTTGGGGGGGATCTGTGTGAGAGATGTGTGTGTGTGTGTGTGTGTGTGTGTGTGTGTGTGTGTGTGTGTGTGTGGGATCTGTGTGGGATCTGTGTGTGTGTGAGGGATCTGTGTGTGTGTGTCGGATCTGTGTGTGTGTGTGTCGGATCTGTGTGTGTGTGTGTCGGATCAGTGTGTGTGTGTGAGGGATCAGTGTGTGTGTGTGTGGGATCTGTGTGAGGGATCAGTGTGTGTATGTGTATGATTGTGAGGGATCAGTTTGTGTGTGTGAGTGAGTGTGTGTGTGTGAGTGAGGGATCAATGTGTGTGTGAGTGAGGGATCAATGTGTGTGTGAGTGAGGGATCAATGTGTGTGTGAGTGAGGGATCAATGTGTGTGTGAGTGAGGGATCAATGTGTGTGTGAGTGAGGGATCACTGTGTGTGTGCGAGGGATCAGTGTGTGTGTGTGCAAGGGAACTGTGTGTGTGTGTGCGTGAGGGATCAGTGTGTGTGTGTGTGAGGAATCAGTGTGTGTGTGCGTGAGGGATCAGTGTGTGTGTGCGTGAGGGATCAGTGTGTGTGTGCGTGAGGGATCAGTGTGTGTGTGCGTGAGGGATCAGTGTGTGTGTGCGTGAGGGATCAATGTGTGTGTGTGAGGGATCAATGTGTGTGTGTGAGGGATCAATGTGTGTGTGTGAGGGATCAATGTGTGTGCGTGAGGCATCAGTGTGTGTGTGCGTGAGGGATCAGTGTGTGTGCGCGTGAGGGATCAGTGTGTGTGCGCGTGAGGGATCAGTGTGTGTGCGCGTGAGGGATCAGTGTGTGTGCGCGTGAGGGATCAGTGTGTGTCGCGTGAGGGATCAGTGTGTGTGCGCGTGAGGGATCAGTGTGTGTGCGCGTGAGGGATCAGTGTGTGTGCGCGTGAGGGATCATTGTGTGTGCGCGTGAGGGATCAGTGTGTGTGCGCGTGAGGGATCAGTGTGTGTGCGCGTGAGGGATCAGTGTGTGTGCGTGAAGGAACAGTGTATGTGTGTGTGTGTTTGTGAGGAATCAGTGCATGTGTGTGTGTGTGGGGGGGGGGGGGGAATCTGTGTGAGAGATCAGTGTGTGTGTATGTGTGTGAGGGATCAGTGTGTGTGTTGGGATCTGGGTGAGGGATCAGTGTGTGTGTGCGTGAGGGATCAGTGTGTGTGTGCGTGAGGGATCAGTGTGTGTGCGTGAGGGATCAGTGTATGTGTGTGTGTGTGTTTGAGAGAGATCAGTGCATGTGTGTGTGTGTGGGGGGGATCTGTGTGAGAGATCAGTGTGTGTGTATGTGTGTGAGGGATCAGTGTGTGTGTGAGTGGGATCTGTGTGAGGGATCAGTGTGTGTGTGTATGTGTATGTCTGTGAGGGATCAGTGTGTGTGTGGGAGGGGTGTGTGTGTGTGTGTGAGAGAGGGATCAGAGCGTGTGTGAGGGATCAGAGCATGTGCATGAGTGATCAGTATGTGTGCATGAGGGATCAGTTTGTGTGTGCGTGAGGGATCAGTGTGTGCGTGTGAGGGATGTGTGTGTGTGCGTGTGAGGGATGTGTGTGCGTGTGAGGGATCAGTGTGTGTGTGCGTCTGAGGGATGTGTGTGTGTGTGTGAGGGATGTGTGTGTGTGTGTGTGTGTGTGAGGGATCTGTGTGTGTGTGTGTGTGTGAGAGGGATCTGTGTGTGTGTCTGTGAGGGATCAGTGTGTGTGTGTGAGGGATCAGTGTGTGTGTGTGAGGGATCTGTGTGTGTGTGTGAGGGATCTGTGTGTGTGTGTGAGGGATCTGTGTGTGTGTGTGAGGGATCTGTGTGTGTGTGTGAGGGATCTGTGTGTGTGTGTGAGGGATCTGTGTGTGTGTGTGAGGGATCTGTGTGTGTGTGTGAGGGAACTGTGTGTGTGCGTGCGAGGGAAATGTGTGTGTGTGCGAGGGAACTGTGTGTGTGTGTGTGTGTGTGCGAGGGAACTGTGTGTGTGTGTGTGTGTGTGTGTGTGTGTGTGTGTGTGTGTGTGTGTGTGTGTGTGTGTGTGTGTGTGTGTGTGTGTGTGTGCGAGGGAACTGTGTGTGTGTGAGGGATCTGTGTGTGTGAGGGATCTGTATGTGTGTGGGATCTGTGTGTGTGTAGTATCTGTGTGTGTGTGAGGGATCTGTGTGTGTGAAGGATTTGTGTGTGTGAAGGATCTGTGTGTGTGTGTGTGTGAGAGGGATGTGTGTGTGTGTCTGTGAGGGATCAGGTGTGTGTGTGTGTGAGGGATGTGTGTGTGTGCGTGTGAGGATCAGTGTGTGTGCGTGTGAGGGATCACTGTGTGTGTGTGAGTGATCTGTGTGTGTGTGTATGTGTGTGTGAGGGATGTGTGTGTGTGGTATCAGAGCGTGCCTGTGAGGGATCTGTGTGTGTGTGAGGGATCAGTGCGAGTATGTGTGTGTGTGTATGTGTGGGATCTGTGTGTGTGAGGGATCTGTGTGTGTGTGAGGGATGTGTGTGAGTGTGTGTGTGTGTGTGAGGGATCTGTGTGTGTGTGAGGATTCTGTGTGTGTGTGAGGGATCTGTGCATATGTGTGTGTGAGGGATCAGTGTGTGTGAGGGATCAGTGCATGTGTGAGAGTGTTGGGGGGGGGGGGGGTGTGTGTGTGTGTGTGTGTGCGTGTGTGCGTGTGTGCGTGCGTGCGTGCGTGCGTGCGGGATCTGTGTGTGTGTGTGTGTGTGTGATCAATGTGTGTGTGCGTGAGGGATCAGTGTGTGTGTGCGTGAGGGATCAGTGTGTGTGTGCGTGAGGGATCAGTGTGTGTGCGCGTGAGGGATCAGTGTGTGTGCGCGTGAGGGATCAGTGTGTGTGCGCGTGAGGGATCAGTGTGTGTGCGCGTGAGGGATCAGTGTGTGTGCGCGTGAGGGATCAGTGTGCGTGAGGGATCAGTGTGTGTGTGCGTGAGGGATCAGTGTGTGTGTGCGTGAGGGATCAGTGCGTGTGTGCGTGAGGGGTCAGTGTGTGTGTGCGTGAGGGGTCAGTGTGTGTGTGCGTGAGGGATCTGTGTGTGTTTGTGAGAGATCAGTGCATGTGTGTGTGTGTGGGGGGGGATCTGTGTGAGAGATCAGTGTGTGTGTATGTGTGTGAGGGATCAGTGTGTGTGAGTGAGTGGGATCTGTGTGAGGGATCAGTGTGTGTGTGTGTGTGTGTATGTGTATGCCTGTGAGGGATCAGTGTGTGTGTGGAAGGGATCTGTGTGTGTGCATGAGGGATCAGTGTGTGTGCGTGTGTGAGAGGGATCAGAGCGTGTGTGTGAGGGATCAGAGCGTGTGTGTGAGGGATCAGAGCGTGTGCATGAGTGATCAGTATGTGTGCATGAGGGATCAGTGTGTGTGCGTGTGAGGGATGTGTGTGTGTGTGAGGGATGTGTGTGTGTGAGGGATCTGTGTGTGTGTGTGTGTGTGTGAGGGATCTGTGTGTGTGTGTGAGGGATCTGTGTGTGTGAGGGATCTGTGTGCGTGAAGGATATGTGTGTGTGTGTGTGAGAGGGATCAGTGTGTGTGTGTGTGTGAGGGATCAGGTGTGTGTGTGTGAGGGATCAGGTGTGTGTGTGTGAGGGATGTGTGTGTGTGCGTGTGAGGATCAGCATGTGTGCGTGTGAGGGATCAGTGTGTGCGTGTGAGGGATCAGTGTGTGTGTGTGAGTGATCTGTCTGTGTGTGTATGTGTGTGTGAGGGATGTGTGTGTGTGGTATCAGAGCGTGCCTGTGAGGGATCTGTGTGTGTGTGAGGGATCAGTGCGAGTATGTGTGTGTGTATGTGTGGGATCTGTGTGTGTGAGGGATGTGTGTGAGGGATGTGTGTGAGTGTGTGTGTGTGTGAGGGATCTGTGTGTGTGTGTGAGGGATCTGTGTGTGTGTGTGAGGGATCTGTGTGTGTGTGAGGGATCTGTGTGTGTGTGAGTGAGGGATCTGTGTGTGCGTGTGGGATCAGTGTATGTGTGTGTGAGAAATCTGTGTATGTGTGTGTGTGAGGGATCTGTGTATGTGTGGGTGAGGGATCTTGTGTGTGTGTGTGTGAGGGATCTGTGTGTGTGTGTGTGAGGGATCAGTGCGTGTGTGTGGGGGGATCTGTGCGAGTGATCTGTGTGTGTGTGTGTGTGTGTGTGTGTGTGAGTGTTCAGTGTGTGTGTGTGAGGGATCAGTGTGTGTGTGAGGGATCTGTGTGTGTGTGGGATCTGTGTGGGTTGTGAGGGAACTGTGTGTGTGTGTGTGAGGGATCTGTGTGTGTGTGTGTGTGTGAGGGAGTGTGTGAGGGATCTGTGTGTGTGTGTGAGGGATCAGTGTGTGTGCGTGAAGGAACAGCGTATGTGTGTGTGTGTTTGTGAGGAATCAGTGCATGTGTGTGTGTGTGGGGGGGGGGAATCAGTGTGAGAGGTCAGTGTGTGTGTATGTGTGTGAGGGATCAGTGTGTGTGTTGGGATCTGTGTGAGGGATCAGTGTGTGTGTGTATGTGTATGTCTGTGAGGGATCAGTGTGTGTGTGGGAGGGATCTGTGTGTGTGTGTGAGGGATCAGAGCATGTGTGTGAGGGATCAGAGCGTGTGTGTGTGTGAGGGATCAGAGCGTGTGTGTGTGTGAGGGATCAGTGTGTGTGTGTGAGGGATCAGTGTGTGTATGTGTGAGGGATCTGTGTGTGTGCGTCTGAGGGATCTGTGTGTGTGTGCGTCTGAGGGATCTGTGTGTGTGTGCGTCTGAGGGATCTGTGTGTGTGTGAGGTTTCTGTGTATGTGTGTGAGGGATCAGTGTGTGTGTGCGTGAGGGATCAGTGTGTGTGTGCGTGAGGGATCAGTGTGTGTGTGCGTGAGGGATCAGTGTGTGTGTGCGTGAGGGATCAGTGTGTGTGTGCGTGAGGGATCAGTGTGTGTGTGCGTGAGGGATCAGTGTGTGTGTGCGTGAGGGATCAGTGTGTGTGTGCGTGAGGGATCAGTGTGTGTGTGCGTGAGGGATCAGTGCATTTGTGTGTGTGTGGGGGTGGAATCTGTGTGAGAGATCAGTGTGTGTGTGTGAGGGATCTGTGTGTGTGTGAGGGATCAGTGTGTGTGTGCGTGAGGGATCAGTGTGTGTGTGCGTGAGGGATCAGTGTGTGTGTGCGTGAGGGATCAGTGTGTGTGTGCGTGAGGGGTCAGTGTGTGTGTTTGTGAGAGATCAGTGCTAGTGTGTGTGTGTGTGTGTGTGCGTATGTGTATGTCTGTGAGGGATCAGTGTGTGTGTGGAAGGGATCTGTGTGTGTGCATGAGGGATCAGTGTGTGCGTGTGTGTGAGGGATCAGAGCGTGTGCATGAGTGATCAGTATGTGTGCATGAGGGATCAGTGTGTGTGTGCGTGAGGGATCAGTGTGTGTGCGTGTGAGGGATGTGTGTGCGTGTGAGGGATGTGTGTGTGTGTGAGGGATGTGTGTGTGTGAGGGATCTTTGTGTGTGTGTGTGTGAGGGATCTGTCTGTGTGTGTATGTGTGTGTGAGGGATGTGTGTGTGTGGTATCAGAGCGTGCCTGTGAGGGATCTGTGTGTGTGTGAGGGATCAGTGCGAGTATGTGTGTGTGTATGTGTGGGATCTGTGTGTGTGAGGGATGTGTGTGAGGGATGTGTGTGAGTGTGTGTGTGTGTGAGGGATCTGTGTGTGTGTGTGAGGGATCTGTGTGTGTGTGAGGGATCTGTGTGTGTGTGAGTGAGGGATCTGTGTGTGCATGTGGGATCAGTGTATGTGTGTGTGAGGGATCTGTGTATGTGTGTGTGTGAGGGATCTGTGTATGTGTGGGTGAGGGATCTTGTGTGTGTGTGTGTGAGGGATCTGTGTGTGTGTGTGTGAGGGATCAGTGCGTGTGTGTGGGGGGATCTGTGCGAGTGATCTGTGTGTGTGTGTGTGTGTGTGTGTGTGAGTGTTCAGTGTGTGTGTGTGAGGGATCAGTGTGTGTGTGAGGGATCTGTGTGTTTGAGGGATCTGTGTGTGTGTGGGATCTGTGTGGGTTGTGAGGGAACTGTGTGTGTATGTGTGTGAGGGATCAGTGTGTGTGTTGGGATCTGTGTGAGGGATCAGTGTGTGTGTGTATGTGTATGTCTGTGAGGGATCAGTGTGTGTGTGGGAGGGATCTGTGTGTGTGTGTGTGTGTGTGTGTGTGTGTGTGTGAGGGATCAGAGCGTGTGTGTGAGGGATCAGAGCGTGTGTGTGTGTGAGGGATCAGAGCGTGTGTGTGTGTGAGGGATCAGTGTGTGTGTGAGGGATCAGTGTGTGTGTGAGGGATCTGTGTGTGTGCGTCTGAGGGATCTGTGTGTGTGTGCGTCTGAGGGATCTGTGTGTGTGTGCGTCTGAGGGATCTGTGTGTGTGTGCGAGGGATCTGTGTATGTGTGTGAGGGATCTGTGTGTGTGTGCGTGAGGGATCAGTGTGTGTGTGCGTGAGGGATCAGTGTGTGTGTGCGTGAGGGATCAATGTGTGTGTGCGTGAGGGATCAGTGTGTGTGTGCGTGAGGGATCAGTGTGTGTGTGCGTGAGGGATCAGTGTGTGTGTGCGTGAGGGATCAGTGTGTGTGTGTGTGAGGGATCAGTGTGTGTGTGCGTGAGGGATCAAGTGTGTGTGTGCGTGAGGGATCAGTGTGTGTGTGCGTGAGGGATCAGTGTGTGTGTGCGTGAGGGATCAGTGTGTGTGTGCGTGAGGGATCAGTGTGTGTGCGCATGAGGGATCAGTGTGTGTGTGCGTGAGGGATCAGTGTGCGTGAGGGATCAGTGTGTGTGTGCGTGAGGGATCAGTGTGTGTGTGCGTGAGGGATCAGTGTGTGTGTGCGTGAGGGATCAGTGTGTGTGTGCGTGAGGGGTCAGTGTGTGTGTGCGTGAGGGATTAGTATGTGTGCACATGAGGGATCTGTGTGTGTTTGTGAGAGATCAGTGCATGTGTGTGTGTGTGGGGGGGGATCTGTGTGAGAGATCAGTGTGTGTGTATGTGTGTGAGGGATCAGTGTGTGTGAGTGAGTGGGATCTGTGTGAGGGATCAGTGTGTGTGTGTGTGTGTGTGTGTATGTGTATGTCTGTGAGGGATCAGTGTGTGTGTGGAAGGGATCTGTGTGTGTGCATGAGGGATCAGTGTGTGTGCGTGTGTGAGAGGGATCAGAGCGTGTGTGTGAGGGATCAGAGCGTGTGCATGAGTGATCAGTATGTGTGCATGAGGGATCAGTGTGTGTGTGCGTGAGCGATCAGTGTGTGTGCGTGTGAGGGATGTGTGTGTGTGTGAGGGATGTGTGTGTTTGAGGGATCTGTGTGTGTGTGTGTGTGTGTGAGGGATCTGTGTGTGTGTGTGAGGGATCTGTGTGTGTGAGGGATCTGTGTGCGTGAAGGATATGTGTGTGTGTGTGTGAGAGGGATCAGTGTGTGTGTGTGTGTGTGAGGGATCAGGTGTGTGTGTGAGGGATGTGTGTGTGTGCGTGTGAGGATCAGCATGTGTGCGTGTGAGGGATCAGTGTGTGCGTGTGAGGGATCAGTGTGTGTGTGTGAGTGATCTGTCTGTGTGTGTATGTGTGTGTGAGGGATGTGTGTGTGTGGTATCAGAGCGTGCCTGTGAGGGATCTGTGTGTGTGTGAGGGATCAGTGCGAGTATGTGTGTGTGTATGTGTGGGATCTGTGTGTGTGAGGGATGTGTGTGAGGGATGTGTGTGAGTGTGTGTGTGTGTGAGGGATCTGTGTGTGTGTGTGAGGGATCTGTGTGTGTGTGTGAGGGATCTGTGTGTGTGTGAGGGATCTGTGTGTGTGTGAGTGAGGGATCTGTGTGTGCGTGTGGGATCAGTGTATGTGTGTGTGAGGGATCTGTGTATGTGTGTGTGTGAGGGATCTGTGTATGTGTGGGTGAGGGATCTTGTGTGTGTGTGTGTGAGGGATCTGTGTGTGTGTGTGTGAGGGATCAGTGCGTGTGTGTGGGGGGATCTGTGCGAGTGATCTGTGTGTGTGTGTGTGTGTGTGTGAGTGTTCAGTGTGTGTGTGTGAGGGATCAGTGTGTGTGTGAGGGATCTGTGTGTTTGAGGGATCTGTGTGTGTGTGGGATCTGTGTGGGTTGTGAGGGAACTGTGTGTGTGTGTGTGTGAGGGATCTGTGTGTGTGTGTGTGTGTGAGGGATCTGTGTGTGTGTGTGTTTGTGAGGGATCTGTGTGTGTGTGAGGGATCTGTGTGTGTGTGTGAGGGATCTGTGTGTGTGTGTGAGGGAT
Source organism: Isurus oxyrinchus (assembly GCA_026770705.1). NCBI lineage: Eukaryota > Metazoa > Chordata > Chondrichthyes > Lamniformes > Lamnidae > Isurus > Isurus oxyrinchus. Next base: position 234,215 of record JANJGN010000394.1, read on the forward strand.
CAGTGTGTGTGCGTGAAGGAACAGCGTATGTGTGTGTGTGTTTGTGAGGAATCAGTGCATGTGTGTGTGTGTGGGGGGGGGGGAATCAGTGTGAGAGGTCAGTGTGTGTGTATGTGTGTGAGGGATCAGTGTGTGTGTTGGGATCTGTGTGAGGGATCAGTGTATGTGTGTATGTGTATGTCTGTGAGGGATCAGTGTGTGTGTGGGAGGGATCTGTGTGTGTGTGTGAGGGATCAGAGCATGTGTGTGAGGGATCAGAGCGTGTGTGTGTGTGAGGGATCAGAGCGTGTGTGTGTGTGAGGGATCAGTGTGTGTGTGTGAGGGATCAGTGTGTGTATGTGTGAGGGATCTGTGTGTGTGCGTCTGAGGGATCTGTGTGTGTGTGCGTCTGAGGGATCTGTGTGTGTGTGCGTCTGAGGGATCTGTGTGTGTGTGAGGTTTCTGTGTATGTGTGTGAGGGATCAGTGTGTGTGTGCGTGAGGGATCAGTGTGTGTGTGCGTGAGGGATCAGTGTGTGTGTGCGTGAGGGATCAGTGTGTGTGTGCGTGAGGGATCAGTGTGTGTGTGCGTGAGGGATCAGTGTGTGTGTGCGTGAGGGATCAGTGTGTGTGTGCGTGAGGGATCAGTGTGTGTGTGCGTGAGGGATCAGTGTGTGTGTGCGTGAGGGATCAGTGTGTGTGTGCGTGAGGGATCAGTGTGTGTGTGCGTGAGGGATCAGTGCATTTGTGTGTGTGTGGGGGTGGAATCTGTGTGAGAGATCAGTGTGTGTGTGTGAGGGATCTGTGTGTGTGTGAGGGATCAGTGTGTGTGTGCGTGAGGGATCAGTGTGTGTGTGCGTGAGGGATCAGTGTGTGTGTGCGTGAGGGATCAGTGTGTGTGTGCGTGAGGGGTCAGTGTGTGTGTTTGTGAGAGATCAGTGCTAGTGTGTGTGTGTGTGTGTGTGCGTATGTGTATGTCTGTGAGGGATCAGTGTGTGTGTGGAAGGGATCTGTGTGTGTGCATGAGGGATCAGTGTGTGCGTGTGTGTGAGGGATCAGAGCGTGTGCATGAGTGATCAGTATGTGTGCATGAGGGATCAGTGTGTGTGTGCGTGAGGGATCAGTGTGTGTGCGTGTGAGGGATGTGTGTGTGTGTGAGGGATGTGTGTGTGTGAGGGATCTTTGTGTGTGGTGTGTGTGAGGGATCTGTCTGTGTGTGTATGTGTGTGTGAGGGATGTGTGTGTGTGGTATCAGAGCGTGCCTGTGAGGGATCTGTGTGTGTGTGAGGGATCAGTGCGAGTATGTGTGTGTGTATGTGTGGGATCTGTGTGTGTGAGGGATGTGTGTGTGTGCGTGTGAGGATCAGCATGTGTGCGTGTGAGGGATCAGTGTGTGCGTGTGAGGGATCAGTGTGTGTGTGTGAGTGATCTGTCTGTGTGTGTATGTGTGTGTGAGGGATGTGTGTGTGTGGTATCAGAGCGTGCCTGTGAGGGATCTGTGTGTGTGTGAGGGATCAGTGCGAGTATGTGTGTGTGTATGTGTGGGATCTGTGTGTGTGAGGGATGTGTGTGAGGGATGTGTGTGAGTGTGTGTGTGTGTGAGGGATCTGTGTGTGTGTGTGAGGGATCTGTGTGTGTGTGTGAGGATCTGTGTGTGTGTGAGGGATCTGTGTGTGTGTGAGTGAGGGATCTGTGTGTGCGTGTGGGATCAGTGTATGTGTGTGTGAGGGATCTGTGTATGTGTGTGTGTGAGGGATCTGTGTATGTGTGGGTGAGGGATCTTGTGTGTGTGTGTGTGAGGGATCTGTGTGTGTGTGTGTGAGGGATCAGTGCGTGTGTGTGGGGGGATCTGTGCGAGTGATCTGTGTGTGTGTGTGTGTGTGTGTGAGTGTTCAGTGTGTGTGTGTGAGGGATCAGTGTGTGTGTGAGGGATCTGTGTGTTTGAGGGATCTGTGTGTGTGTGGGATCTGTGTGGGTTGTGAGGGAACTGTGTGTGTGTGTGTGTGAGGGATCTGTGTGTGTGTGTGTGTGTGAGGGATCTGTGTGTGTGTGTGTTTGTGAGGGATCTGTGTGTGTGTGAGGGATCTGTGTGTGTGTGTGAGGGATCTGTGTGTGTGTGTGAGGGATCAGTGTGTGTGCGTGAAGGAACAGCGTATGTGTGTGTGTGTTTGTGAGGAATCAGTGCATGTGTGTGTGTGTGGGGGGGGGGAATCAGTGTGAGAGGTCAGTGTGTGTGTATGTGTGTGAGGGATCAGTGTGTGTGTTGGGATCTGTGTGAGGGATCAGTGTATGTGTGTATGTGTATGTCTGTGAGGGATCAGTGTGTGTGTGGGAGGGATCTGTGTGTGTGTGTGAGGGATCAGAGCATGTGTGTGAGGGATCAGAGCGTGTGTGTGTGTGAGGGATCAGAGCGTGTGTGTGTGTGAGGGATCAGTGTGTGTGTGTGAGGGATCAGTGTGTGTATGTGTGAGGGATCTGTGTGTGTGCGTCTGAGGGATCTGTGTGTGTGTGCGTCTGAGGGATCTGTGTGTGTGTGCGTCTGAGGGATCTGTGTGTGTGTGAGGTTTCTGTGTATGTGTGTGAGGGATCAGTGTGTGTGTGCGTGAGGGATCAGTGTGTGTGTGCGTGAGGGATCAGTGTGTGTGTGCGTGAGGGATCAGTGTGTGTGTGCGTGAGGGATCAGTGTGTGTGTGCGTGAGGGATCAGTGTGTGTGTGCGTGAGGGATCAGTGTGTGTGTGCGTGAGGGATCAGTGTGTGTGTGCGTGAGGGATCAGTGTGTGTGTGCGTGAGGGATCAGTGTGTGTGTGCGTGAGGGATCAGTGTGTGTGTGCGTGAGGGATCAGTGCATTTGTGTGTGTGTGGGGGTGGAATCTGTGTGAGAGATCAGTGTGTGTGTGTGAGGGATCTGTGTGTGTGTGAGGGATCAGTGTGTGTGTGCGTGAGGGATCAGTGTGTGTGTGCGTGAGGGATCAGTGTGTGTGTGCGTGAGGGATCAGTGTGTGTGTGCGTGAGGGGTCAGTGTGTGTGTTTGTGAGAGATCAGTGCTAGTGTGTGTGTGTGTGTGTGTGCGTATGTGTATGTCTGTGAGGGATCAGTGTGTGTGTGGAAGGGATCTGTGTGTGTGCATGAGGGATCAGTGTGTGCGTGTGTGTGAGGGATCAGAGCGTGTGCATGAGTGATCAGTATGTGTGCATGAGGGATCAGTGTGTGTGTGCGTGAGGGATCAGTGTGTGTGCGTGTGAGGGATGTGTGTGTGTGTGAGGGATGTGTGTGTGTGAGGGATCTTTGTGTGTGTGTGTGTGAGGGATCTGTCTGTGTGTGTATGTGTGTGTGAGGGATGTGTGTGTGTGGTATCAGAGCGTGCCTGTGAGGGATCTGTGTGTGTGTGAGGGATCAGTGCGAGTATGTGTGTGTGTATGTGTGGGATCTGTGTGTGTGAGGGATGTGTGTGAGGGATGTGTGTGAGTGTGTGTGTGTGTGAGGGATCTGTGTGTGTGTGTGAGGGATCTGTGTGTGTGTGTGAGGGATCTGTGTGTGTGTGTGAGGGATCTGTGTGTGTGTGAGGGATCTGTGTGTGTGTGAGTGAGGGATCAGTGCGTGTGTGTGGGGGGATCTGTGTGAGTGATCTGTGTGTGTGTGTGTGTGTGTGTGTGAGTGTTCAGTGTGGTGTGGTGTGAGGGATCAGTGTGTGTGTGAGGGATCTGTGTGTTTGAGGGATCTGTGTGTGTGTGGGATCTGTGTGGGTTGTGAGGGAACTGTGTGTGTGTGTGTGTGAGGGATCTGTGTGTGTGTGTGTGTGTGAGGGATCTGTGTGTGTGTGTGTTTGTGAGGGATCTGTGTGTGTGTGAGGGATCTGTGTGTGTGTGTGAGGGATCTGTGTGTGTGTGTGAGGGATCAGTGTGTGTGCGTGAAGGAACAGCGTATGTGTGTGTGTGTTTGTGAGGAATCAGTGCATGTGTGTGTGTGTGGGGGGGGGAATCAGTGTGAGAGGTCAGTGTGTGTGTATGTGTGTGAGGGATCAGTGTGTGTGTTGGGATCTGTGTGAGGGATCAGTGTGTGTGTGTATGTGTATGTCTGTGAGGGATCAGTGTGTGTGTGGGAGGGATCTGTGTGTGTGTGTGAGGGATCAGAGCATGTGTGTGAGGGATCAGAGCGTGTGTGTGTGTGAGGGATCAGAGCGTGTGTGTGTGTGAGGGATCAGTGTGTGTGTGTGAGGGATCAGTGTGTGTATGTGTGAGGGATCTGTGTGTGTGCGTCTGAGGGATCTGTGTGTGTGTGCGTCTGAGGGATCTGTGTGTGTGTGCGTCTGAGGGATCTGTGTGTGTGTGAGGTTTCTGTGTATGTGTGTGAGGGATCAGTGTGTGTGTGCGTGAGGGATCAGTGTGTGTGTGCGTGAGGGATCAGTGTGTGTGTGCGTGAGGGATCAGTGTGTGTGTGCGTGAGGGATCAGTGTGTGTGTGTGTGAGGGATCTGTGTGTTTGAGGGATCTGTGTGTGTGTGGGATCTGTGTGTGAGTGTGTGAGGGAACTGTGTGTGTGTGTGTGTGTGTATGTGTGTGTGAGGGAACTGTGTGTGTGTGTGTGTGTGTGTGTGTGTGTGAGGGATCTGTGTGTGTGTGTGTGTGAGGGATCTGTGTGTGTGTGTGTGAGGGATCTGTGTGTGTGTGTGAGGGATCTGTGTGTGTGTGTGAGGGATCTGTGTGTGTGTGTGAGGGATCAGTGTGTGTGCGTGAAGGAACAGTGTAGGGGTGTGTGTGTTTGTGAGGAATCAGTGCATGTGTGTGTGTGTGGGGGGGTGGAATCTGTGTGAGAGATCAGTGTGTGTGTATGTCTGTGAGGGATCAGTGTGTGTGTGGGAGGGATCTGTGTGTGTGTGTGTGGGATCAGAGCGTGTGTGTGTGTGTGTGTGTGTGTGTGTGTGTGTGAGGGATCAGTGTGTGTGTGTGTGTGTGTGTGTGTGTGTGTGTGTGTGTGAGGGATCAGTGTGTGTGTGTGAGGGATCTGTGTGTGTGCGTGAGGGATCTGTGTGTGTGCGTGAGGGATCTGTGTGTGTGCGTGAGGGATCTGTGTGTGTGCGTGAGGGATCTGTGTGTGTGTGCGTCTGAGGGATCTGTGTGTGTGTGCGTCTGAGGGATCTGTGTGTGTGTGCGAGGGATCTGTGTGTGTGAGGGTTCTGTGTATGTGTGTGAGGGATCAGTGTGTGTGTGCGTGAGGGATCAGTGTGTGTGTGCGTGAGGGATCAGTGTGTGTGTGCGTGAGGGATCAGTGTGTGTGTGCGTGAGGGATCAGTGTGTGTGTGCGTGAGGGATCAGTGTGTGTGTGCGTGAGGGATCAGTGTGTGTGTGCGTGAGGGATCAGTGTCTGTGCGCGTGAGGGATCAGTGTATGTGCGCGTGAGGGATCAGTGTGTGTGTGCGTGAGGGATCAGTGTGTGTGTGCGTGAGGGATCAATGTGTGTGCGTGAGGCATCAGTGTGTGTGTGCGTGAGGGATCAGTGTATGTGTGCGTGAGGGATCAGTGTGTGTGTGCGTGAGGGATCAGTGTGTGTGTGCGTGAGGGATCAGTGTGTGTGTGCGTGAGGGATCAGTGTGTGTGTGCGTGAGGGATCAGTGTGTGTGTGTGTGAGGGATCAGTGTGTGTGCGTGAAGGAATCAGTGCATGTGTGTGTGTGTGGGGGGGGGGGGATTCTGTGTGAGAGATCAGTGTGTGTGTATGTGTGTGAGGGATCAGTGTGTGTGTTGGGATCTGTGTGAGGGATCAGTGTGTGTGTGTATGTGTATGTCTGTGAGGGATCAGTGTGTGTGTGGGAGGGATCTGTGTGTGTGTGTGTGTGAGGGATCAGAGCATGTGTGTGAGGGATCAGAGCGTGTGTGTGTGTGAGGGATCAGAGCGTGTGTGTGTGTGAGGGATCAGTGTGTGTGTGTGTGTGTGTGTGTGAGGGATCAGTGTGTGTGTGTGTGAGGGATCTGTGTGTGTGCGTCTGAGGGATCTGTGTGTGTGTGCGAGGGATCTGTGTGTGTGTGTGAGGGTTCTGTGTATGTGTGTGAGGGATCTGTGTGTGTGTGCGTGAGGGATCTGTGTGTGTGTGCGTGAGGGATCAGTGTGTGTGTGCGTGAGGGATCAGTGTGTGTGTGCGTGAGGGATCAGTGATTGTGTGCGTGAGGGATCAGTGTGTGTGTGCGTGAGGGATCAGTGTGTGTTTGCGTGAGGGATCAATGTGTGTGTGCGTGAGGGGTCAGTGTGTGTGTGCGTGAGGGATTAGTATGTGTGCACATGAGGGATCTGTGTGTGTTTGTGAGAGATCAGTGCATGTGTGTGTGTGTGGGGGGGGATCTGTGTGAGAGATCAGTGTGTGTGTATGTGTGTGAGGGATCAGTGTGTGTGAGTGAGTGGGATCTGTGTGAGGGATCAGTGTGTGTGTGTGTGTGTGTGTGTGTGTGTGTGTGTGTGTGTGTGTGTGTGTGTGTGTGTGTGTGTATGTGTATGTCTGTGAGGGATCAGTGTGTGTGTGGAAGGGATCTGTGTGTGTGTGTGAGGGATCTGTGTGTGTGTGTGTGAGGGATTTGTGTGTGTGTGAGGGATCTGTGTGTGTGTGAGGGATCTGTGTGTGTGTGAGGGATCTGTGTGTGTGTGAGGGATCAGAGCGTGTGCATGAGTGATCAGTATGTGTGCATGAGGGATCAGTGTGTGTGTGCGTGAGGGATCAGTGTGTTTGCGTGTGAGGGATGTGTGTGTGTGTGAGGGATGTGTGTGTGTGAGGAATCTTTGTGTGTGTGTGTGTGAGGGATCTGTGTGTGTGTGTGTGAGGGATCTGTGTGTGTGTGTGTGAGGGATCTGTGTGTGTGAGGGATCTGTGTGCGTGAAGGATCTGTGTGTGTGTGTGTGTGTGTGTGTGTGTGTGAGAGGGATCTGTGTGTGTGTCTGTGAGGGATCAGTGTGTGTGTGAGGGATCAGGTGTGTGTGTGTGAGGGATGTGTGTGTGTGCGTGTGAGGATCAGCGTGTGTGCGTGTGAGGGATCTGTGTGTGTGTGTATGTGTTTGTGAGGGATGTGTGTGTGTGGTATCAGAGCGTGCCTGTGAGGCATCTGTGTGTGTGTGAGGGATCAGTGCGAGTATGTGTGTGTGTATGTGTGGGATGTGTGTGTGTGAGGGATGTGTGTGAGGGATGTGTGTCAGGGATGTGTGTCAGGGATGTGTGTGAGTGTGTGTGTGTGTGAGGGATCTGTGTGTGTGTGTGAGGGATCTGTGTGTGTGTGTGAGGGATCTGTGTGTGTGTGAGGGATCTGTGTGTGTGTGAGGGATCTGTGTGTGTGTGAGTGAGGGATCTGTGTGTGTGTGTGGGATCAGTGTGTGTGTGTGTGAGGGATCTGTGTATGTGTGTGTGAGGGATCTGTGTGTGTGTGTGTGAGGGATCTGTGTGTGTGTGTGTGAGGGATCAGTGCGTGTGTGTGGGGTGATCTGTGCGAGTGATCTGTGTGTGTGTGTGTGTGAGTGTTCTGTGTGTGTGTGAGGGATCAGTGTGTGTGTGTGTGTGTGAGGGATCTGTGTGTTTGAGGGATCTGTGTGTTTGAGGGATCTGTGTGTGTGTGGGATCTGTGTGTGAGTGTGTGAGGGAACTGTGTGTGTGTGTGTGTGTGTGTGTGTGTGTGTGTGTGTGTGTGTGTGTGTGAGGGATCTGTGTGTGTGTGTGAGGGATCTGTGTGTGTGTGTGTGAGGGATCTGTGTGTGCGTGTGTGTGGGATCTGTGTGTGTGTGTGAGGGATCTGTGTGTGTGTGTGTGAGGGATCTGTGTGTGTGTGTGTGAGGGATCAGTGTGTGTGTGTGTGAGGGATCAATGTGTGTGTGTAAGGGATCAGTGTGTGTGCGTGAGGGATCAGTGTGTGTGTGCGCAAGGGATCAGTGTGTGTGTGCGCGAGGGATCAGTGTGTGTGTGCGCGAGGGATCAGTGTGTGTGTGCGTGAGGGATCAGTGTGTGTGTGCGTGAGGGATCAGTGTGTGTGTGCGTGAGGGATCAGTGCGTGTGTGTGGGGGGATCTGTGCGAGTGATCTGTGTGTGTGTGTGTGTGTGTGTGTGTGTGTGTGTGTGTGTGTGTGTGTGTGTTCAGTGTGTGTGTGTGAGGGATCTGTGTGTGTGTGTGTGAGGGATCTGTGTGTTTGAGGGATCTGTGTGTGTGTGGGATCTGTGTGTGAGTGTGTGAGGGAACTGTGTGTGTGTGTGTGTGTGTATGTGTGTGTGAGGGAACTGTGTGTGTGTGTGTGTGTGTGTGTGAGGGATCTGTGTGTGTGTGTGAGGGATCTGTGTGTGTGTGTGTGAGGGATCTGTGTGTGTGTGTGAGGGATCTGTGTGTGTGTGTGAGGGATCTGTGTGTGTGTGTGAGGGATCAGTGTGTGTGCGTGAAGGAACAGTGTAGGGGTGTGTGTGTTTGTGAGGAATCAGTGCATGTGTGTGTGTGTGGGGGGGGTGGAATCTGTGTGAGAGATCAGTGTGTGTGTATGTCTGTGAGGGATCAGTGTGTGTGTGGGAGGGATCTGTGTGTGTGTGTGTGGGATCAGAGCGTGTGTGTGTGTGTGTGTGTGTGTGTGTGTGTGTGTGTGTGTGTGTGTGTGTGTGTGTGTGTGTGTGTGTGTGAGGGATCAGTGTGTGTGTGTGTGTGTGTGTGAGGGATCAGTGTGTGTGTGTGAGGGATCTGTGTGTGTGCGTGAGGGATCTGTGTGTGTGCGTGAGGGATCTGTGTGTGTGCGTGAGGGATCTGTGTGTGTGCGTGAGGGATCTGTGTGTGTGTGCGTCTGAGGGATCTGTGTGTGTGTGCGTCTGAGGGATCTGTGTGTGTGTGCGAGGGATCTGTGTGTGTGAGGGTTCTGTGTATGTGTGTGAGGGATCAGTGTGTGTGTGCGTGAGGGATCAGTGTGTGTGTGCGTGAGGGATCAGTGTGTGTGTGCGTGAGGGATCAGTGTGTGTGTGCGTGAGGGATCAGTGTGTGTGTGCGTGAGGGATCAGTGTGTGTGTGCGTGAGGGATCAGTGTGTGTGTGCGTGAGGGATCAGTGTCTGTGCGCGTGAGGGATCAGTGTATGTGTGCGTGAGGGATCAGTGTGTGTGTGCGTGAGGGATCAGTGTGTGTGTGTGTGAGGGATCAATGTGTGTGCGTGAGGCATCAGTGTGTGTGTGCGTGAGGGATCAGTGTATGTGTGCGTGAGGGATCAGTGTGTGTGTGCATGAGGGATCAGTGTGTGTGTGCGTGAGGGATCAGTGTGTGTGTGCGTGAGGGATCAGTGTGTGTGTGTGTGAGGGATCAGTGTGTGTGCGTGAAGGAATCAGTGCATGTGTGTGTGTGTGGGGGGGGGGGGATTCTGTGTGAGAGATCAGTGTGTGTGTATGTGTGTGAGGGATCAGTGTGTGTGTTGGGATCTGTGTGAGGGATCAGTGTGTGTGTGTATGTGTATGTCTGTGAGGGATCAGTGTGTGTGTGGGAGGGATCTGTGTGTGTGTGTGTGTGTGTGAGGGATCAGAGCATGTGTGTGAGGGATCAGAGCGTGTGTGTGTGTGAGGGATCAGAGCGTGTGTGTGTGTGAGGGATCAGTGTGTGTGTGTGTGTGTGAGGGATCAGTGTGTGTGTGTGTGAGGGATCTGTGTGTGTGCGTCTGAGGGATCTGTGTGTGTGTGCGAGGGATCTGTGTGTGTGTGTGAGGGTTCTGTGTATGTGTGTGAGGGATCTGTGTGTGTGTGCGTGAGGGATCTGTGTGTGTGTGCGTGAGGGATCAGTGTGTGTGTGCGTGAGGGATCAGTGTGTGTGTGCGTGAGGGATCAGTGATTGTGTGCGTGAGGGATCAGTGTGTGTGTGCGTGAGGGATCAGTGTGTGTGTGCGTGAGGGATCAGTGTGTGTTTGCGTGAGGGATCAATGTGTGTGTGCGTGAGGGGTCAGTGTGTGTGTGCGTGAGGGATTAGTATGTGTGCACATGAGGGATCTGTGTGTGTTTGTGAGAGATCAGTGCATGTGTGTGTGTGTGGGGGGGGATCTGTGTGAGAGATCAGTGTGTGTGTATGTGTGTGAGGGATCAGTGTGTGTGAGTGAGTGGGATCAGTGTGTGTGTGTGTGTGTGTGTGTGTGTGTGTGTGTGTGTGTGTGTGTGTGTGTGTGTGTGTGTGTGTGTGTGTGTGTGTGTGTGTGTGTGTGTGTGTGTGTGTGTGTGTGTGTGTGTGTGTGTGTGTGTGTGTGTGTATGTGTGTGTGTGTATGTGTATGTCTGTGAGGGATCTGTGTGTGTGTGTGAGGGATCTGTGTGTGTGTGTGTGAGGGATTTGTGTGTGTGTGAGGGATCTGTGTGTGTGTGAGGGATCTGTGTGTGTGTGTGAGGGATCTGTGTGTGTGTGTGAGGGATCTGTGTGTGTGTGTGAGGGATCTGTGTGTGTGCGTGAAGGAACAGTGTATGTGTGTGTGTGTTTGTGAGGAATCAGCGCATGTGTGTGTGTGTGTGGGGGGCGGAATCTGTGTGAGAGATCAGTGTGTGTGTATGTGTGTGAGGGATCAGTGTGTGTGTTGGGATCTGTGTGAGGGATCAGTGTGTGTGTGTATGTGTATGTCTGTGAGGGATCAGTGTGTGTGTGGGAGGGATCTGTGTGTGTGTGTGTGGGAGGGATCAGTGCGTGTGTGTGAGGGATCAGTGCGTGTGTGTGAGGGATCAGTGCGTGTGTGTGTGAGGGATCAGAGCGTGTGTGTGTGTGAGGGATCAGAGCGTATGTGTGTGTGAGGGATCAGTGTGTGTGTGTGTGTGTGTGTGTGTGTGTGTGAGGGATCAGTGTGTGTGTGCGTGAGGGATCAGTGTGTGTTTGCGTGAGGGATCAATGTGTGTGTGCGTGAGGGGTCAGTGTGTGTGTGCGTGAGGGATTAGTATGTGTGCACATGAGGGATCTGTGTGTGTTTGTGAGAGATCAGTGCATGTGTGTGTGTGTGGGGGGGGATCTGTGTGAGAGATCAGTGTGTGTATATGTGTGTGAGGGATCAGTGTGTGTGAGTGAGTGGGATCTGTGTGAGGGATCTGTGTGTGTGTGTATGTGTATGTCTGTGAGGGATCAGTGTGTGTGTGGAAGGGATCTGTGTGTGTGTGTGAGGGATCTGTGTGTGTGTGAGGGATCTGTGTGTGTGTGTGTGAGGGATCTGTGTGTGTGTGAGGGATCTGTGTGTGTGTGAGGGATCTGTGTGTGTGTGAGGGATCTGTGTGTGTGTGAGGGATCTGTGTGTGTGTGTGTGAGGGATCTGTGTGTGTGTGTGAGGGATCTGTGTGTGTGTGTGAGGGATCTGTGTGTGTGTGTGAGTGATCAGTGTGTGTGCGTGAAGGAACAGTGTATGTGTGTGTGTGTTTGTGAGGAATCAGCGCATGTGTGTGTGTGTGTGTGGGGGGGGGAATCTGTGTGAGAGATCAGTGTGTGTGTGTGTGTGTGAGGGATCAGTGTGTGTGTTGGAATCTGTGTGAGAGATCAGTGTGTGTGTGTGTGTGTGAGGGATCAGTGCGTGTGTGTGAGGGATCAGTGCGTGTGTGTGAGGGATCAGTGCGTGTGTGTGAGGGATCAGAGCGTGTGTGTGTGTGAGGGATCAGAGCGTGTGTGTGTGTGAGGGATCAGTGTGTGTGTGTGTGTGTGAGGGATCAGTGTGTGTGTGTGTGAGGGATCTGTGTGTGCGTCTGAGGGATCTGTGTGTGTGTGCGTCTGAGGGATCTGTGTGTGTGTGTGCGTCTGAGGGATCTGTGTGTGTGTGAGGGTTCTGTGTATGTGTGTGAGGGATCAGTGTGTGTGTGCGTGAGGGATCAGTGTGTGTGTGCGTGAGGGATCAGTGTGTGTGTGCGTGAGGGATCAGTGTGTGTGTGTGTGAGGGATCAGTGTGTGTGTGCGTGAGGGATCAGTGTGTGTGTGCGTGAGGGATCAGTGTGTGTGTGCGTGAGGGATCAGTGTGTGTGTGCGTGAGGGGTCAGTGTGTGTGTGCGTGAGGGATTAGTATGTGTGCACATGAGGGATCTGTGTGTGTTTGTGAGAGATCAGTGCATGTGTGTGTGTGTGGGGGGGATCTGTGTGAGAGATCAGTGTGTGTGTATGTGTGTGAGGGATCAGTGTGTGTGAGTGAGTGGGATCTGTGTGAGGGATCAGTGTGTGTGTGTGTGTGTGTATGTGTATGTCTGTGAGGGATCAGTGTGTGTGTGGAAGGGATCTGTGTGTGTGCATGAGGGATCAGTGTGTGTGCGTGTGTGAGAGGGATCAGAGCGTGTGTGTGAGGGATCAGAGCGTGTGCATGAGTGATCAGTATGTGTGCATGAGGGATCAGTGTGTGTGTGCGTGAGCGATCAGTGTGTGTGCGTGTGAGGGATGTGTGTGTGTGTGAGGGATGTGTGTGTGTGAGGGATCTGTGTGTGTGTGTGTGTGTGTGAGGGATCTGTGTGTGTGTGTGAGGGATCTGTGTGCGTGAAGGATATGTGTGTATGTGTGTGGGAGGGATCTGTGTGTGTGTCTGTGAGGGATCAGTGTGTGTGAGGGATCAGGTGTGTGTGTGTGAGGGATGTGTGTGTGTGCGTGTGAGGATCAGCATGTGTGCGTGTGTGGGATCAGTGTGTGCGTGTGAGGGATCAGTGTGTGTGTGTGAGTGATCTGTCTGTGTGTGTATGTGTGTGTGAGGGATGTGTGTGTGTGGTATCAGAGCGTGCCTGTGAGGGATCTGTGTGTGTGTGAGGGATCAGTGCGAGTATGTGTGTGTGTATGTGTGGGATCTGTGTGTGTGAGGGATGTGTGTGAGTGTGTGTGTGTGTGAGGGATCTGTGTGTGTGTGTGAGGGATCTGTGTGTGTGTGAGGGATCTGTGTGTGTGTGAGGGATCTGTGTGTGTGTCAGTGAGGGATCTGTGTGTGCGTGTGGGATCAGTGTGTGTGTGTGAGGGATCTGTGTATGTGTGTGTGTGAGGGATCTGTGTATGTGTGTGTGAGGGATCTGTGTGTGTGTGTGTGTGAGGGATCTGTGTGTGTGTGTGTGAGGGATCAGTGCGTGTGTGTGGGGGGATCTGTGCGAGTGATCTGTGTGTGTGTGTGTGTGTGTGAGTGTTCAGTGTCTGTGTGTGAGGGATCAGTGTGTGTGTGAGGGATCTGTGTGTTTGAGGGATCTGTGTGTGTGTGTGAGGGATCTGTGTGTGTGTGTGAGGGATCAGTGTGTGTGCGTGAAGGAACAGCGTATGTGTGTGTGTGTTTGTGAGGAATCAGTGCATGTGTGTGTGTGTGGGGGGGGGAATCAGTGTGAGAGGTCAGTGTGTGTGTATGTGTGTGAGGGATCAGTGTGTGTGTTGGGATCTGTGTGAGGGATCAGTGTGTGTGTGTATGTGTATGTCTGTGAGGGATCAGTGTGTGTGTGGGAGGGATCTGTGTGTGTGTGTGTGTGTGTGAGGGATCAGAGCGTGTGTGTGAGGGATCAGAGCGTGTGTGTGAGGGATCAGAGCGTGTGTGTGAGGGATCAGAGCGTGTGTGTGAGGGATCAGAGCGTGTGTGTGTGTGTGAGGGATCAGAGCGTGTGTGTGTGTGAGGGATCAGTGTGTGTGTGTGTGTGTGTGTGAGGGATCAGTGTGTGTATGTGTGAGGGATCTGTGTGTGTGCGTCTGAGGGATCTGTGTGTGTGTGCGTCTGAGGGATCTGTGTGTGTGTGCGTCTGAGGGATCTGTGTGTGTGTGCGTCTGAGGGATCTGTGTGTGTGTGAGGGTTCTGTGTATGTGTGTGAGGGATCAGTGTGTGTGTGCGTGAGGGATCAGTGTGTGTGTGCGTGAGGGATCAGTGTGTGTGTGCGTGAGGGATCAGTGTGTGTGTGCGTGAGGGATCAGTGTGTGTGTGCGTGAGGGATCAGTGTGTGTGTGCGTGAGGGATCAGTGTGTGTGTGCGTGAGGGATCAGTGTGTGTGTGCGTGAGGGATCAGTGTGTGTATGTGCGTGAGGGATCAGTGTGTGTGTGTGCATGAGGGATCAGTGTGTGTGTGTGAGGGATGTGTGTGTGTGTGTGAGGGATCAGTGTGTGCGCGTGAGGGATCAGTGTGTGTGTGTGTGGGATCTGTGTGTGTGTGCGATCTGTGTGAGGGATCAGTGTGTGTATGTGTATGTCTGTGAGGGATCAGTGTGTGTGTGTGTGAGGGATCAGTGTGTGTGTGTGAGGGATCAGTGTGTGTGTGTGAGGGATCAGTGTGTGTGTGTGAGGGATCAGTGTGTGTGTGTGAGGGATCAGTGTGTGTGTGTGAGGGATCAGTGTGTGTGTGTGAGGGATCAGTGTGTGTGCGTGAGGGATCAGTGTGTGTGTGTGTGGGATCTGTGTGTGTGTGGGATCTGTGTGAGGGATCAGTGTGTGTATGTGTATGTCTGTGAGGGATCAGTGTGTATGTGCGAGGGAACTGCATGTGTGAGTGAGTGTGTGTGTGTGTGTGAGGGATCAGTGTGTGTTTGTGTGTGTGAGTGAGAGATCAGTGTGTGTGCGTGAGGGATCAGTGTGTGTGCGTGAGGGATCAGTGTGTGTGCGTGAGGGATCAGTGTGTGCATGCATGAGGGATCAGTGTGTGTACACGTGAGGGATCAGTGTGTGTGTGCGTGAGGGATCAGTGTGTGTGTGCGTGAGCGATCAGTGTGTGTGTGCGTGAGGGATCAGTGTGTGTACGCGTGAGGGATCAGTGTGTGTGCGCATGAGGGATCTGTGTATGTGTGTGTGTGTTTGTGAGGGATCTGTGCATGTCTGTGTGTGTGTGGGGGGGTGGGATCTGTGTGAGAGATCAGTGTGTGTGTATGTGTGTGAGGGATCAGTGTGTGTGTTGGGATCTGTGTGAGGGATCAGTGTGTATGTGTATGTCTGTGAGGGATCAGTGTGTGTGTGGGTGGGATCTCTGTGTGTGAGGGATCAGAGCGTGTGTGTGAGGGATCAGAGCGTGTGTGTGTGTGTGTGAGGGATCAGTGTGTGTGTCTTTGAGGGATCAGTGTGTGTGTGTGTTAGGGATCAGTGTGTGTGTGTGTGAGGGATCTGTGTGTGTGTGCGTCTGAGGGATCTGTGTGTGTGTGCGTCTGAGGGATCTGTGTGTGTGTGCGTCTGAGGGATCTGTGTGTGTGTGCGAGGGATCTGTGTGTGTGCGAGGGATCTGTGTGTGTGCGAGGGATCTGTGTGTGTGCGAGGGATCTGTGTGTGTGCGAGGGATCTGTGTGTGTGCGAGGGATCTGTGTGTGTGTGTGAGGGATCAGTGTGTGTGTGCGTCTGAGGGATCTGTGTGTGTGTGCGTCTGAGGGATCTGTGTGTGTGTGCGTCCTAGGGATCTGTGAGTGTGTGCATCTGAGGGATCTGTGTGTGTGTGCATCTGAGGGATCAGTGTGTGTGTGTGTGAATGATCAGTGTGTGTGTGAGGGATCAGTGTGTGTGTGTGTGTGTTTGTGAGATCTGAGAGATCAGAGTGTGTGTGTGTGTGTGTGTGGGGTGGGGATTTGTGTGTGTGTGGGATTTGTGCGTGTGTGTGTGTGTGTGTGAGGGATCAGTGTGTTTGTGCGTGAGGGATCTGTGTGTGTGTGTATGTGTATGTGAGGGATCTGTGTATGTGGCATCAGAACGTGTCTGTGAGGGATCTGTGTGTGTGTGCGTGAGGGATCAGTGTGTGTGTGCGTGAGGGATCAGTGTGTGTGCGTGAGGGATCAGTGTGTGTGTGTGAGGGATCAGTGTGTGTGTGCGTGTGGGATCAGTGTGTGTGTGTGTGTGAGGGGTGTGTGTGTGTGTGTGTGTGTGTGTGTGTGTGTGTGTGTGTGTGTGTGTGTGTGTGTGGGGGGGGGGATCTGTGTGTGTGTGTGTGTGTGTGTGAGTGTGAGGGATCTGTGTGTGTGTGTGTGTGAGGGATCTGTGTGTGTGTGTGTGTGTGTGTGTGTGAGGGATCTGTGTGTGTGTGTGAGGGATCTGTGTGTGTGTGTGAGGGATCAGAGCGTGTGCGTGAGGGATCAGAGCGTGTGCGTGAGGGATCAGAGCGTGTGTGTGAGGGATCAGTGTGTGTGTGTGAGGGCTCAGTGTGTGTGTGTGTGGGATCAGTGTGTGTGTGTGCGATGGATCTGTGTGTGTGTGAGTCTGAGGGATCTGTGTGTGTGTGTGTGAATGATCAGTGTGTGTGTGAGGCATCAATGTTTGTGAGGGATCAGGGTGTGTGTGTGTGTGTTTTTGTGGGATCTGAGAGATCAGAGTGTGTGTGTGTCTATGTGTGTGTGTGTGGGGGGTGGGGATCTGTGTGTGTGTGAGATCTGTGCGTATGTGTGTGTGTCAGAGATCAGTGTGTGTGTGTGTGTGAGGGATTTGTGTGTGTGTGTGTGTGGGATCAGAGCGTGTGTGTGAGGGATCTGTGTGTGTGTGTGTATGTGAGGGATCTGTGTGTGTGTGTGTGTGTGTGATCAGTGCATGTGTGAGAGTGTTGGGGGGGATCTGTGTGAGAGATCAGTGTGTGTGTGTGTGTGTGTGTGTGTGAGGGATCAGTGTGTGTGTGTGTGGGATCTGTGTGAAGGATCTGTGTGTGTATGTGTCTGTGAAGGATCAGTGTGTGTGTGTGTGTAGGATCTGTGTGTGTGTGTAGGATCTGTGTGTGTGTGTGAGGGATCAGTGTGTGTGTGTGAGGGATCAGTGTGTGTGTGTGAGGGATCAGTGTGTGTGTGTGTGAGGGATCAGTGTGTGTCTGTGTGTGAGGGATCAGTGTGTGTGTGTGTGTGTGAGCGATCTGTGTATGTGTGTGTGAGGGATCAGAGTGTGTGTGTGTGAGGGATCAGTGCGTGTGCATGTGTGTGGCGGAGGAGCTGTGTGAGTGATCTGTGTGTGTGTGTATATGTGTGAGGGATCTGTGTGTTTGAGGGATCTGTGTGTGTGTGTGTGATATGTGTGTGTATGTGCGAGGGAACTGTGTGTGTGCAAGAGATCTGTGTGTGCGAGGGATCTGTGTGTGCGAGGGATCTGTGTGTGCGAGGGATCTGTGTGTGCGAGGGATCTGTGTGTGCGTGTGGGATCTGTGTGTGTGTGGGATCAGTGTGTGTGTGTGTGAGGGATCAGTGTGTGTGTGTGTGAGGGATCAGTGTGTGTGTGTGTGTGAGGGATCAGTGTGTGTGTGTGTGAGGGATCTGTGTGTGTGTGTGTGTGAGGGATCTGTGTGTGTGTGTATGAGGGATCAGTGTGTGTGTGTGTGAGGGATCAGTGTGTGTGTGTGAGGGATCAATGTGTTTGTGCGTGAGGGATCAGTGTGTGTGCGTGAGGAATCAGTGTGTGTGTGAGGGATCAGTGTGTGTGTGTGAGGGATCAGTGTGTGTGTGTGAGGGATCAGTGTGTGTGTGTGAGGGATCAGTGTGTGTGTGTGTGAGGGATCAGTGTGTGTGTGTGTGAGGGATCAGTGTGTGTGTGCGTGAGGGATCAGTGTGTGTGTGCGCGAGGGATCAGTGTGTGTGTGCGCGAGGGATCAGTGTGTGTGTGTGCGTGTGGGATCAGTGTGTGTGTGTGCGTGTGGGATCAGTGTGTGTGTGTGTGTGTGTGCGTGTGGGATCAGTGTGTGTGTGTGCGTGTGGGATCAGTGTGTGTGTGTGCGTGAGGGATCAGTGTGTGTGTGCATGAGGGATCAGTGTGTGTGTGCGTGAGGGATCAGTGTGTGTGCGTGAGGGATCAGTGTGTGTGTGAGGGATCAGTGTTTGTGTGTGCGTGTGGGATCAGTGTGTGTGTGCATGAGGGATCAGTGTGTGTGTGCGTGAGGGATCAGTGTGTGTGTGCGTGTGGGATCAGTGTGTGTGTGCGTGAGGGATCAGTGTGTGTGTGTGCGTGTGGGATCAGTGTGTGTGTGCGTGAGGGATCAGTGTGTGTGTGCGTGTGGGATCACTGTGTGTGTGCGCGAGGGATCAGTGTGTGTGTGCGTGAGGGATCAGGGTCTGTGTGCGTGAGGGATCCGTGTGTGTGTGCGTGAGGGATCAGTGTGTGTGTGTGTGAGGGATCAGGGTGTGTGTGAGGGATCAGTGTGTGTGTGTGTGAGGGATCAGTGTGTGTGTGTGAGGGATCAGTGTGTGTGTGTGAGGTATCAGTGTGTGTGTGTGAGGTATCAGTGTGTGTGTGTGAGGGATCAGTGTGTGTGTGAGGGATCAGTGTGTGTGTGTGTGTGAGGGATCAGTGTGTGTGTGCGTGTGGGATCAGTGTATGTGTGTGCGTGAGGGATCAGTGTGTGTGCGTGAGGGATCTGTGTGTGCGTGAGGGATCAGTGTGTGTGTGTGAGGGATCTGTGTGTGTGCGAGGGATCAGTGTGTGTGTGCGTGAGGGATCAGTGTGTGTGTGTGTGTGGGATCAGTGTGTGTGCGTGTGGGATCAGTGTGTGTGTGAGGGATCAGTGTGTGTGTGTGTGTGTGCGTGTGGGATCAGTGTGTGTGTGTGTTAGGGATCAGTGTGTGTGTGCGTGAGGGATCAGTGTGTGTGTGTTTGGGATCAGTGTGTGTGTGTGCGTGATCGATCTGTGTGTGTGCGTGAGGGATCAGTGTGTGTGCGTGTGAGGGATCTGTGTGTGTGTGTGTGAGGGATCTTTGTATGTGTGTGTGTGTGTGTGTGTGTGTGTGTGTGTGATGGATCTGTGTGTGTGTGTATGAGGGATCTGTGTGTGAGAGGGATCTGTGTGTGTGTCTGTGAGGGATCAGTGTGTGTGTGTGAGGGTCAGTGTGTGTGTGTGTGTGTGTGAGGTATGTGTGTGTGTGTGTGTGTGAGGGATCAGTGTGTGTGCGTGTGAGGTATCTGTGTGTGTGTGAGGGATCAGTGCGAGCGTGTATGTGAGGGATCTGTGTGTGTGAGGGATCTGTGTGTGTGAATGTGAGGGTTCTGTTTGTGTGTGTGTGTGAGGGATCAGTGTGTGTGAGGGATCAGTGCATGTGTGAGAGTGTTGGGGGGGTATCTGTGTGAGAGATCAGTGTGTGTGTGTGTGTAGGTGTGAGAGGGATCAGTGTGTGTGTGTGAGGGATCAGTGTGTGTGTGTGTGGGATCTGTGTGTGTGTATGTGAGGGATCAATGCGTGTGTGTGTGTGTGGGGGAGGATCTGTGTGAGTGATCTGTGTGTGTGTGTATGTGTTTGAGGGATCTGAGTGTGTGTGGGATCTGTGTGTGTATGTGCGAGGGATCTGTGTGTGCGCGAGGGATCTGTGTGTGTGTGTGTGTGTGCGTGTGGGATCTGTGTGTGTGTGTGTGTGGGATCTGTGTGTGTGATCTGTGTGTGTATGTGCGAGGGATCTGCGTGTGTGCGAGGGATCTGCGTGTGCGCGAGGGATCTGCGTGTGCGCGAGGGATCTGCGTGTGCGCGAGGGATCTGCGTGTGCGCGAGGGATCTGCGTGTGCGCGAGGGATCTGTGTGTGCGTGTGGGATCTGTGTGTGTGTGTGTGTGTGGGATCTGTGTGTGTGTATGTGGGATCTGTGTGTGTGAGGGATCAGTGTGTGTGTGTGTGAGGGATCAGTGTGTGTGAGGGAACAGTGTGTGTGTGTGTGAGGGATCAGTGTGTGTGTGTGTGAGGAATCAGTGTGTGTGTGTGTGTGAGGAATCAGTGTGTGTGTGTGTGTGAGGAATCAGTGTGTGTGTGTGTGTGTGTGTGAGGGATCAGTGTGTGTGTGTGTGAGGGATCAGTGTGTGTGTGTGAGGGATCTGTGTGTGTGTGCGTCTGAGGAAACTGTGTGTGTGTGTGCGAATGATCAGTGTGTGTGTGTGAGGGATGAGTGTTTGTGTGAGGGATCAGTGTGTGTTTGTGTGTGTTTGTGGGATCTGAGAGATCAGAGTGTGTGTCTATGTGAGTGTGTGTGTGGGGTGGGGATCTGTCTGTGTGTGGGGTGGGGATTTGTGTGTGTGTGAGGGATCAGTGTGTGTGTGTGTGGTATCTGTGTGAGGGATCAGTGTGTGTGTGTGTGTGTATGTGTATGTCTGTGAGGGATCTGTGTGTGTGCGTGAGGGATCAGTGTATGTGTGTGTGTGTGTCTTTGTGAGAGATCAGTGCATGTATGTGTGTGTGGGGGGGATCTGTGTGAGAGATAAGTGTGTGTGTATGTGTGTCAGGGATCAGTGTGTGTGTGTGAGTGGGATCTGTGTGAGGGATCAGTGTGTGTGTGTATGTGTATGTCTGTGAGGGATCAGTGTGTGTGTGGGAGGGATCTGTGTGTGTCCGTGAGGGATCTGTGTGTGTGTGTGAGAGGGATCAGAGCGTGTGTGTGAGGGATCAGAGCGTGTGCATGAGTGATCAGTATGTGTCCATGAGGGACCAGTGTGTGTGTGCGTGAGGGATCAGTGTGTGTGTATGAGGGATCAGTGTGTGTGTGTGTGAGGGATCTGTGTGTGTGTGTGTGTGAGAGATCTTTGTGTGTGTGTGAGGGATCTGTGTGTGTGTGTGAGGGATCTGTGTGTGTGAAGGATCTGTGTGTGTGTGTGTGTGTGTGTGTGTGTGTGTGTGTGAGAGAGGGATCTGTGTCTGTGTCTGTGAGGGATCAGTGTGTGTGCGTGTGAGGGATCAGTGTGTGCGTGTGAGGGATCAATGTGTGTGAGGGATCAGTGTGTGTGTGTGAGGGATCAGTGTTTGTGTGTGTGTGTGTGTGGGATCTGTATTTGTGTGTGTGAGGGATCACAACATGTGTGTGAGGGATCAGTGTCTGTGTGTGTGTGTGTGGGATCTGTGTGTGTGTATGAGGGATCTTTGTGTGTGTGAGGGATCTGTGTGTGTGTGAGGGATCAGTGTATGTGTGTGTGTGGGATCAGTGTGTGTGTGTGTGTGTGTGTGTGTGTGTGTGTGTGTGAGGGATCAGTGTGTGTGTGTGTGTGTGAGGGATCTGTGTATGTGTTTGTGAGGGATCAGTGTGTGTGTGTGTGAGGAATCAGTGCGTGTGTGTGTGTGTGGTGGGGGAGGATCTGTGTGAGTGATCTGTGTGTGTGTGTGTATGTGTGTGAGGGATCAGTGTGTGTGAGGGATCAGTGTGTGTGAGGGATCAGTGTGTGTGAGGGATCTGTGTGTTTGAGGGATCTGTGTCTGTGTGTGTGTGTGTGGGATCTGTGTGTGTATGTGCGAGGGAACTCTGTGTGTGCGAGGGAACTGTGTGTGTGCGAGGGATCTGTGTGTGTGCAAGGGATGTGTGTGTGCGAGGGATCTGTGTGTATGCGAGGGATCTGTGTGTGTGCGAGGGATCTGTGTGTGTGTGCGAGGGATCTGTGTGTGTGTGCGAGGGATCTGTGTGTGTGCGAGGGATCTGTGTGTGTGCGAGGGATCAGTGTGTGTGTGCGAGGGATCAGTGTGTGTGTGCGAGGGATCAGTGTGTGTGTGCGAGGGATCAGTGTGTGTGTGTGCGAGGGATCTGTGTGTGTGTGTGTGTGTGAGAGATCAGTGTGTGTGTGTGTGAGGGATCAGTGTGTGTGTGCGTCTGAGGGATCTGTGTGTGTGTGTGTGTGTGTGTGTGAGGGAGCTGTGTGTGTGTGTGTGTGTGAGGGATCAGTGTGTGTGTGTGTGAGGGATCAGTGTGTGTGTGTGTGAGGGATGTGTGTGTGTGTGTGTGTGAGGGATCTGTGTGTGTGTGTGTGAGGGATCTGTGTGTGTGTGTGTGTGTGTGAGGGATCTGTGTGTGTGTGAGGGATCTGTGTGTGTGTGTGTGTGTCTGTGTGTGTGTGTGTGTGTGAGAGGGATCTGTGTCTGTGTCTGTGAGGGATCAGTGTGTGTGTGTGAGGGATCAGTGTGTGTGTGTGAGTGATCTGTTTGTGTGCGTGTGAGGGATCAGTGTGTGTGCGTGTGAGGGATCAGTGTGTGCGTGTGAGGGATCAATGTGTGTGAGGGATCAGTGTGTGTGTGTGAGGGATCAGTGTTTGTGTGTGTGTGTGTGTGGGATCTGTATTTGTGTGTGTGAGGGATCACAACATGTGTGTGAGGGATCAGTGTCTGTGTGTGTGTGTGTGTGGGATCTGTGTGTGTGTGTGGGATCTGTGTGTGTGTATGAGGGATCTTTGTGTGTGTGAGGGATCTGTGTGTGTGTGAGGGATCAGTGTATGTGTGTGTGTGGGATCTGTGTGTGTGTGTGTGTGTGTGTGAGGGATCAGTCTGTGTGTGTGTGTGTGAGGGATCTGTGTATGTGTTTGTGAGGGATCTGTGTGTGTGTGTGTGTGAGGAATCAGTGCGTGTGTGTGTGTGTGGTGGGGGAGGATCTGTGTGAGTGATCTGTGTGTGTGTGTGTATGTGTGTGAGGGATCAGTGTGTGTGAGGGATCAGTGTGTGTGAGGGATCTGTGTGTTTGAGGGATCTGTGTCTGTGTGTGTGTGTGTGGGATCTGTGTGTGTATGTGCGAGGGAACTCTGTGTGTGCGAGGGAACTGTGTGTGTGCGAGGGATCTGTGTGTGTGCAAGGGATGTGTGTGTGCGAGGGATCTGTGTGTGTGCGAGGGATCTGTGTGTGTGCGAGGGATCTGTGTGTGTGTGCGAGGGATCTGTGTGTGTGTGCGAGGGATCTGTGTGTGTGCGAGGGATCTGTGTGTGTGCGAGGGATCTGTGTGTGTGCGAGGGATCAGTGTGTGTGTGCGAGGGATCAGTGTGTGTGTGCGAGGGATCAGTGTGTGTGTGTGCGAGGGATCTGTGTGTGTGTGTGTGTGTGAGAGATCAGTGTGTGTGTGTGAGGGATCAGTGTGTGTGTGCGTCTGAGGGATCTGTGTGTGTGTGTGTGAGGGATCTGTGTGTGTGTGTGTGTGTGAGGGATCAGTGTGTGTGTGTGTGAGGGATCAGTGTGTGTGTGTGTGAGGGATGTGTGTGTGTGTGTGTGTGAGGGATCTGTGTGTGTGTGTGTGTGTGTGTGTGTGTGAGGGATCTGTGTGTGTGTGTGTGTGTGAGGGATCTGTGTGTGTGTGTGAGGGATCTGTGTGTGTGTGTATGTGTCTGTGTGTGTGTGTGTGTGTGAGAGGGATCTGTGTCTGTGTCTGTGAGGGATCAGTGTGTGTGTGTGAGGGATCAGTGTGTGTGTGTGAGGGATCTGTTTGTGTGCGTGTGAGGGATCAGTGTGTGTGCGTGTGAGGGATCAGTGTGTGCGTGTGAGGGATCAGTGTGTGCGTGTGAGGGATCAGTGTGTGTGTGTGTCAGGGATCAGTGTGTGTGAGGGATCAGTGTGTGTGTGTGTGTGTGAGGGATCAGTGTGTCTGTGTGTGTGTGTGTGTGTGTGGGATCTGTATTTGTGTGTGTGAGGGATCACAACATGTGTGTGAGGGATCAGTGTCTGTGTGTGTGTGTGTGTGTGTGTGTGTGGGATCTGTGTGTGTGTATGAGGGATCTTTGTGTGTGTGAGGGATCTGTGCGTGTGTGAGGGATCAGTGTATGGGATCAGTGTGTGTGTGTGTGTGTGAGGGATCAGTGTGTGTGTGTGAGGGATCTGTGTATGTGTTTGTGAGGGATCAGTGTGTGTGTGTGTGTGTGTGAGGAATCAGTGCGTGTGTGTGTGTGTGGTGGGGGAGGATCTGTGTGAGTGATCTGTGTGTGTGTGTGTGTGTATGTGTGTGAGGGATCAGTGTGTGTGAGGGATCTGTGTGTTTGAGGGATCTGTGTCTGTGTGTGTGTGTGTGCGATCTGTGTGTGTATGTGCGAGGGAACTCTGTGTGTGCGAGGGAACTGTGTGTGTGCGAGGGATCTGTGTGTGTGCAAGGGATCTGTGTGTGTGCGAGGGATGTGTGTGTGCAAGGGATCTGTGTGTGTGCGAGGGATCTGTGTGTGTGCGAGGGATCTGTGTGTGTGCGAGGGATCTGTGTGTGTGTGCGAGGGATCTGTGTGTGTGTGCGAGGGATCTGTGTGTGTGTGTGCGGGAACTGTGTGTGTGCGTGCGAGGGAAATGTGTGTGTGTGCGAGGGAACTGTGTGTGTGTGTATGCGAGGGAACTGTGTGTGTGTGTGCGTGTGTGTGTGTGTGTGTGTGTGTGTGTGTGTGTGTGTGCGAGGGAACTGTGTGTCTGTGTGTGTGTGTGTGTGTGTGGGATCTGTATTTGTGTGTGTGAGGGATCACAACATGTGTGTGAGGGATCAGTGTCTGTGTGTGTGTGTGTGTGTGTGTGTGTGTGTGGGATCTGTGTGTGTGTATGAGGGATCTTTGTGTGTGTGAGGGATGTGTGTGTGTGTGAGGGATCAGTGTATGTGTGTGTGTGGGATCAGTGTGTGTGTGTGTGTGTGAGGGATCAGTGTGTGTGTGTGTGTGTGAGGGATCTGTGTATGTGTTTGTGAGGGATCAGTGTGTGTGTGTGTGTGAGGAATCAGTGCGTGTGTGTGTGTGTGTGGTGGGGGAGGATCTGTGTGAGTGATCTGTGTGTGTGTGTGTGTGTATGTGTGTGAGGGATCAGTGTGTGTGAGGGATCTGTGTGTTTGAGGGATCTGTGTCTGTGTGTGTGTGTGCGATCTGTGTGTGTATGTGCGAGGGAACTGTGTGTGTGCGAGGGAACTGTGTGTGTGCGAGGGATCTGTGTGTGTGCAAGGGATCTGTGTGTGTGCGAGGGATGTGTGTGTGCAAGGGATCTGTGTGTGTGCGAGGGATCTGTGTGTGTGCGAGGGATCTGTGTGTGTGCGAGGGATCTGTGTGTGTGTGCGAGGGATCTGTGTGTGTGTGCGAGGGATCTGTGTGTGTGCGAGGGATCTGTGTGTGTGCGAGGGATCAGTGTGTGTGTGTGCGAGGGATCAGTGTGTGTGTGTGCGAGGGATCAGTGTGTGTGTGTGCGAGGGATCTGTGTGTGTGTGTGTGTGTGTGTGAGAGATCAGTGTGTGTGTGTGTGAGGGATCAGTGTGTGTGTGCGTCTGAGGGATCTGTGTGTGTGTGTGAATGATCAGTGTGTGTGTGTGTGAGGGATCAGTGTTTGTGTGAGGGATCTCTGTGTGTGTGTGTTTGTTGGATCTGAGAGATCGAGTGTGTGTGTGTGTGTGGGGTGGGGATCTGTGTGTGTGTGGGGTGGGGATTTGTGTGTGTGAGGGATCTGTGCATATGTGTGTGTGTGAGGGATCTGTGCGTCTGTGTGTGTGTGAGGGATCAGTGTGTTTGTGTGTGAGGGATCAGTGTGTGTGTGTGTGAAGGATGTGTGTGTGTGGGATCAGAGCGTGTGTGTGAGCGATCAGCGCGAGTATGTGTGTGTGTGTATATGTGGGATCTGTGTGTGTGAGGGATGTGTGTGACGGATGTGTGTGTGTGTGAGGGATCTGTGTGTGTGTGAGGGATCAGTGCATGTGTGTGTGTGAGGGATCAGTGTGTGTGAGGGATCAGTGCATGTGTGAGAGTGTTGGGGGGGTATCTGTGTGAGGGATCAGTGCGTGTGTGTGTGAGGGATCAGTGTGTGTGTGTGAGGGATCAGTGTGTGTGTGTGAGGGATGTGTGTGTGTGTGTGAGGGATCAGTGTGTGCGCGTGAGGGATCAGTGTGTGTGTGTGTGGGATCTGTGTGTGTGTGGGATCTGTGTGAGGGATCAGTGTGTGTATGTGTATGTCTGTGAGGGATCAGTGTGTGTGTGTGAGGGATCAGTGTGTGTGTGTGAGGGATCAGTGTGTGTGTGTGAGGGATCAGTGTGTGTGTGTGAGGGATGTGTGTGTGTGTGTGAGGGATCAGTGTGTGTGCGTGAGGGATCAGTGTGTGTGTGTGTGGGATCTGTGTGTGTGTGGGATCTGTGTGAGGGATCAGTGTGTGTATGTGTATGTCTGTGAGGGATCAGTGTGTATGTGCGAGGGAACTGCATGTGTGAGTGAGTGTGTGTGTGTGAGGGATCAGTGTGTGTTTGTGTGTGTGAGTGAGAGATCAGTGTGTGTGCATGAGGGATCAGTGTGTGTGCGTGAGGGATCAGTGTGTGCATGCGTGAGGGATCAGTGTGTGTACACGTGAGGGATCAGTGTGTGTGTGCGTGAGGGATCAGTGTGTGTGTGCGTGAGGGATCAGTGTGTGTGTGCGTGAGGGATCAGTGTGTGTACGCGTGAGGGATCAGTGTGTGTGCGCATGAGGGATCTCTGTATGTGTGTGTGTGTTTGTGAGGGATCTGTGCATGTCTGTGTGTGTGTGGGGGGGTGGGATCTGTGTGAGAGATCAGTGTGTGTGTATGTGTGTGAGGGATCAGTGTGTGTGTTGGGATCTGTGTGAGGGATCAGTGTGTATGTGTATGTCTGTGAGGGATCAGTGTGTGTGTGGGTGGGATCTCTGTGTGTGAGGGATCAGAGCGTGTGTGTGAGGGATCAGAGCGTGTGTGTGTGTGTGTGAGGGATCAGTGTGTGTGTCTTTGAGGGATCAGTGTGTGTGTGTGTTAGGGATCAGTGTGTGTGCGTCTGAGGGATCTGTGTGTGTGTGCGTCTGAGGGATCTGTGTGTGTGTGCGTCTGAGGGATCTGTGAGTGTGTGCGTCTGAGGGATCTGTGTGTGTGTGCGAGGGATCTGTGTGTGTGCGAGGGATCTGTGTGTGTGTGAGGGATCTGTGTGTGTGTGTGTGTGTTTGTGAGATCTGAGAGATCAGAGTGTGTGTGTGTGTGTGTGGGGTGGGGATTTGTGTGTGTGGGATTTGTGCGTGTGTGTGTGTGTGTGTGTGAGGGATCAGTGTGTTTGTGCGTGAGGGATCTGTGTGTGTGTGTATGTGTATGTGAGGGATCTGTGTGTGTGGCATCAGAACGTGTCTGTGAGGGATCTGTGTGTGTGTGCGTGAGGGATCAGTGTGTGTGTGCGTGAGGGATCAGTGTGTGTGTGAGTGAGGGATCAGTGTGTGTGTGCGTGTGGGATCAGTGTGTGTGTGTGTGTGAGGGATCTGTGTGTGTGTGTGTGTGTGTGTGTGTGTGTGTGTGTGTGTGTGTGTGTGGGATCTGTGTGTGTGTGTGTGAGTGTGAGGGATCTGTGTGTGTGTGTGTGTGAGGGATCTGTGTGTGTGTGTGTGTGTGTGTGAGGGATCTGTGTGTGTGTGTGAGGGATCAGAGCGTGTGCGTGAGGGATCAGAGCGTGTGCGTGAGGGATCAGAGCGTGTGCGTGAGGGATCAGAGCGTGTGTGTGAGGGATCAGTGTGTGTGTGTGAGGGATCAGTGTGTGTGTGTGAGGGCTCAGTGTGTGTGTGTGTGGGATCAGTGTGTGTGTGTGCGATGGATCTGTGTGTGTGTGAGTCTGAGGGATCTGTGTGTGTGTGTGTGAATGATCAGTGTGTGTGTGAGGCATCAATGTTTGTGAGGGATCAGGGTGTGTGTGTGTGTGTTTTTGTGGGATCTGAGAGATCAGAGTGTGTGTGTGTCTATGTGTGTGTGTGTGGGGGGTGGGGATCTGTGTGTGTGTGAGATCTGTGCGTATGTGTGTGTGTCAGAGATCAGTGTGTGTGTGTGTGTGAGGGATCTGTGTGTGTGTGTGTGGGATCAGAGCGTGTGTGTGAGGGATCTGTGTGTGTGTGAGGGATCTGTGTGTGTGTGTATGTGAGGGATCTGTGTGTGTGTGTGATCAGTGCATGTGTGAGAGTGTTGGGGGGGGATCTGTGTGAGAGATCAGTGTGTGTGTGTGAGGGATCAGTGTGTGTGTGTGTGGGATCTGTGTGAAGGATCTGTGTGTGTATATGTCTGTGAAGGATCAGTGTGTGTGTGTGTGTAGGATCTGTGTGTGTGTGTAGGATCTGTGTGTGTGTGTGTGAGGGATCAGTGTGTGTGTGTGAGGGATCAGTGTGTGTGTGTGTGTGAGGGATCAGTGTGTGTCTGTGTGTGAGGGATCAGTGTGTGTGTGTGTGTGTGAGGGATCTGTGTATGTTTGTGTGAGGGATCAGAGTGTGTGTGTGTGAGGGATCAGTGCGTGTGCATGTGTGTGGCGGAGGAGCTGTGTGAGTGATCTGTGTGTGTGTGTATATGTGTGAGGGATCTGTGTGTTTGAGGGATCTGTGTGTGTGTGATATGTGTGTGTATGTGCGAGGGAACTGTGTGTGTGCAAGGGATCTGTGTGTGCGAGGGATCTGTGTGTGCGAGGGATCTGTGTGTGCGAGGGATCTGTGTGTGCGAGGGATCTGTGTGTGCGAGGGATCTGTGTGTGCGAGGGATCTGTGTGTGCGAGGGATCTGTGTGTGCGTGTGGGATCTGTGTGTGTGTGAGATCAGTGTGTGTGTGTGTGAGGGATCAGTGTGTGTGTGTGTGAGGGATCAGTGTGTGTGTGTGTGAGGGATCAGTGTGTGTGTGTGTGAGGGATCTTTGTGTGTGTGTGTGTGAGGGATCTGTGTGTGTGTGTATGAGGGATCAGTGTGTGTGCGTGAGGAATCAGTGAGTGTGTGTGTGAGGGATCAGTGTGTGTGTGTGAGGGATCAGTGTGTGTGTGTGAGGGATCAGTGTGTGTGTGTGAGGGATCAGTGTGTGTGTGTGTGAGGGATCAGTGTGTGTGTGTGTGTGAGGGATCAGTGTGTGTGTGCGTGAGGGATCAGTGTGTGTGTGCGTGAGGGATCAGTGTGTGTGTGCGCGAGGGATCAGTGTGTGTGTGCGCGAGGGATCAGTGTGTGTGTGTGTGCGTGTGGGATCAGTGTGTGTGTGTGTGTGTGTGCGTGTGCGTGTGTGTGTGTGTGTGTGATGGATCTGTGTGTGTGTGTATGAGGGATCTGTGTGTGAGAGGGATCTGTGTGTGTGTCTGTGAGGGATCAGTGTGTGTGTGTGAGGGATCAGTGTGTGTGTGTGTGTGTGTGGTATGTGTGTGTGTGTGTGTGAGGGATCAGTGTGTGTGCGTGTGAGGTATCTGTGTGTGTGTGAGGGATCAGTGCGAGCGTGTATGTGAGGGATCTGTGTGTGTGAATGTGAGGGTTCTGTTTGTGTGTGTGTGTGAGGGATCAGTGTGTGTGAGGGATCAGTGCATGTGTGAGAGTGTTGGGGGGGTATCTGTGTGAGAGATCAGTGTGTGTGTGTGTAGGTGTGAGAGGGATCAGTGTGTGTGTGTGAGGGATCAGTGTGTGTGTGTGTGGGATCTGTGTGTGTGTATGTGAGGGATCAATGCGTGTGTGTGTGTGTGGGGGAGGATCTGTGTGAGTGATCTGTGTGTGTGTGTATATGTGTTTGAGGGATCTGTGTGTGTGTGTGTGTGTGTGTGTGGGGGGGGGATCTGTGTGTGTATGTGCGAGGGATCTGTGTGTGCGCGAGGGATCTGTGTGTGTGTGTGTGTGTGTGCGTGTGGGATCTGTGTGTGTGTGTGTGTGTGGGATCTGTGTGTGTGTGTGTGTGTGTGATCTGTGTGTGTATGTGCGAGGGAACTGTGTGCGCGCGAGGGATCTGTGTGTGCGCGAGGGATCTGTGTGTGCGCGAGGGATCTGCGTGTGCGCGAGGGATCTGCGTGTGCGCGAGGGATCTGCGTGTGCGCGAGGGATCTGTGTGTGCGCGAGGGATCTGTGTGTGCGTGTGGGATCTGTGTGTGTGTGTGTGGGATCTGTGTGTGTGTGTGTGGGATCTGTGTGTGTGTGTGTGGGATCTGTGTGTGTGAGGGATCAGTGTGTGTGTGTGTGAGGGATCAGTGTGTGTGAGGGAACAGTGTGTGTGAGGGATCAGTGTGTGTGAGGGATCAGTGTGTGTGAGGGATCAGTGTGTGTGTGTGTGAGGAATCAGTGTGTGTGTGTGTGTGGGGAATCAGTGTGTGTGTGTGAGGGATCAGTGTGTGTGTGTGTGTGAGGGATCAGTGTGTGTGTGTGTGAGGGATCAGTGTGTGTGTGTGTGAGGGATCTGTGTGTGTGTGCGACTGAGGAAACTGTGTGTGTGTGTGCGAATGATCAGTGTGTGTGCGTGAGGGATGAGTGTTTGTGTGAGGGATCAGTGTGTGTTTGTGTGTGTTTGTGGGATCTGAGAGATCAGAGTGTGTGTCTATGTGAGTGTGTGTGTGGGGTGGGGATCTGTCTGTGTGTGGGGTGGGGATTTGTGTGTGTGTGAGGGATCAGTGTGTGTGTGTGTGTGGGATCTGTGTGAGGGATCAGTGTGTGTGTGTGTGTATGTGTATGTCTGTGAGGGATCTGTGTGTGTGCGTGAGGGATCAGTGTATGTGTGTGTGTGTGTCTTTGTGAGAGATCAGTGCATGTGTGTGTGTGTGGGGGGGGATCTGTGTGAGAGATAAGTGTGTGTGTATGTGTGTCAGGGATCAGTGTGTGTGTGTGAGTGGGATCTGTGTGAGGGATCAGTGTGTGTGTGTGTGAGGGATCAGTGTGTGTCTGTGTGTGAGGGATCAGTGTGTGTCTGTGTGTGAGGGATCAGTGTGTGTGTGTGTGTGTGAGGGATCTGTGTATGTGTGTGTGAGGGATCAGAGTGTGTGTGTGTGAGGGATCAGTGCGTGTACATGTGTGTGGCGGAGGAGCTGTGTGAGTGATCTGTGTGTGTGTGTATATGTGTGAGGGATCTGTGTGTTTGAGGGATCTGTGTGTGTGTGTGTGATATGTGTGTGTATGTGCGAGGGAACTGTGTGTGTGCGAGGGATCTGTGTGTGCGAGGGATCTGTGTGTGCGAGGGATCTGTGTGTGCGAGGGATCTGTGTGTGCGTGTGGGATCTGTGTGTGTGTGGGATCAGTGTGTGTGTGTGTGAGGGATCAGTGTGTGTGTGTGTGAGGGATCAGTGTGTGTGTGTGTGAGGGATCAGTGTGTGTGTGTGTGAGGGATCAGTGTGTGTGTGTGTGAGGGATCTGTGTGTGTGTGTATGAGGGATCAGTGTGTGTGCGTGAGGAATCAGTGTGTGTGTGAGGGATCAGTGTGTGTGTGTGAGGGATCAGTGTGTGTGTGTGAGGGATCAGTGTGTGTGTGTGAGGGATCAGTGTGTGTGTGTGTGAGGGATCAGTGTGTGTGTGTGTGAGGGATCAGTGTGTGTGTGCGTGAGGGATCAGTGTGTGTGTGCGCGAGGGATCAGTGTGTGTGTGCGCGAGGGATCAGTGTGTGTGTGTGCGTGTGGGATCAGTGTGTGTGTGTGCGTGTGGGATCAGTGTGTGTGTGTGCGTGTGGGATCAGTGTGTGTGTGTGTGTGTGTGTGTGTGTGTGTGTGTGTGTGTGTGTGCGTGTGGGATCAGTGTGTGTGTGTGCGTGAGGGATCAGTGTTTGTGTGTGCGTGTGGGATCAGTGTGTGTGTGCGTGAGGGATCAGTGTGTGTGTGCGTGAGGGATCAGTGTGTGTGTGCGTGTGGGATCAGTGTGTGTGTGCGTGTGGGATCAGTGTGTGTGTGTGCGTGTGGGATCAGTGTGTGTGTGCGTGAGGGATCAGTGTGTGTGTGCGTGTGGGATCACTGTGTGTGTGCGCGAGGGATCAGTGTGTGTGTGCGTGAGGGATCAGGGTGTGTGTGCGTGAGGGATCAGTGTGTGTGTGCGTGAGGGATCAGTGTGTGTGTGCGTGAGGGATCAGGGTGTGTGTGAGGGATCAGTGTGTGTGTGTGTGAGGGATCAGTGTGTGTGTGTGTGAGGGATCAGTGTGTGTGTGTGAGGTATCAGTGTGTGTGTGTGAGGGATCAGTGTGTGTGTGTGTGTGAGGGATCAGTGTGTGTGTGCGTGTGGGATCAGTGTATGTGTGTGCGTGAGGGATCAGTGTGTGTGTGCGTGAGGGATCAGTGTGTGTGTGCGTGTGGGATCAGTGTGTGTGCGTGAGGGATCAGTGTGTGTGTGCGTGAGGGATCAGTGTGTGTGTGCGTGAGGGATCAGTGTGTGTGTGCGTGAGGGATCAGTGTGTGTGTGCGTGAGGGATCAGTGTGTGTGTGCGTGAGGGATCAGTGTGTGTGTGCATGAGGAATCAGTGTGTGTGTGAGGGATCAGTGTGTGTGTGTGTGTGTGCGTGTGGGATCTGTGTGTGTTTGTTAGGGATCAGTGTGTGTGTGCGTGAGGGATCAGTGTGTGTGTGTTTGGGATCAGTGTGTGTGTGCGTGAGCGATCTGTGTGTGTGCGTGAGGGATCAGTGTGTGTGCGTGTGAGGGATCTGTGTGTGTGTGTGTGAGGGATCTTTGTATGTGTGTGTGTGTGTGTGTGTGTGTGTGTGTGTGTGATGGATCTGTGTGTGTGTGTATGAGGGATCTGTGTGTGAGAGGGATCTGTGTGTGTGTCTGTGAGGGATCAGTGTGTGTGTGTGAGGGATCTGTGTGTGTGTGAGGTATGTGTGTGTGTGTGTGTGTGAGGGATCAGTGTGTGTGCGTGTGAGGTATCTGTGTGTGTGTGAGGGATCAGTGCGAGCGTGTATGTGAGGGATCTGTGTGTGTGAGGGATCTGTGTGTGTGAATGTGAGGGTTCTGTTTGTGTGTGTGTGTGAGGGATCAGTGTGTGTGAGGGATCAGTGCATGTGTGAGAGTGTTGGGGGGGTATCTGTGTGAGAGATCAGTGTGTGTGTGTGTAGGTGTGAGAGGGATCAGTGTGTGTGTGTGAGGGATCAGTGTGTGTGTGTGTGGGATCTGTGTGTGTGTATGTGAGGGATCAATGCGTGTGTGTGTGTGTGGGGGAGGATCTGTGTGAGTGATCTGTGTGTGTGTGTATGTGTTTGAGGGATCTGTGTGTGTGTGTGTGTGTGGGGGGGATCTGTGTGTGTATGTGCGAGGGATCTGTGTGTGCGCGAGGGATCTGTGTGTGTGTGTGTGTGCGTGTGGGATCTGTGTGTGTGTGTGCGTGTGGGATCTGTGTGTGTGTGTGTGTGTGGGATCTGTGTGTGTGTGTGTGTGTGTGTGTGATCTGTGTGTATGTGCGAGGGAACTGTGTGCGCGCGAGGGATCTGTGTGCGCGCGAGGGATCTGTGTGCGCGCGAGGGATCTGCGTGTGCGCGAGGGATCTGCGTGTGCGCGAGGGATCTGCGTGTGCGCGAGGGATCTGCGTGTGCGCGAGAGATCTGTGTGTGCGTGTGGGATCTGTGTGTGTGTGTGGGATCTGTGTGTGTGTGTGTGGGATCTGTGTGTGTGTGTGTGGGATCTGTGTGTGTGTGTGTGGGATCTGTGTGTGTGAGGGATCAGTGTGTGTGTGTGTGAGGGATCAGTGTGTGTGAGGGAACAGTGTGTGTGAGGGAACAGTGTGTGTGAGGGAACAGTGTGTGTGAGGGATCAGTGTGTGTGAGGGATCAGTGTGTGTGAGGGATCAGTGTGTGTGAGGGATCAGTGTGTGTGTGTGTGAGGAATCAGTGTGTGTGTGTGTGTGAGGAATCAGTGTGTGTGTGTGAGGGATCTGTGTGTGTGTGTGAGGGATCAGTGTGTGTGTGTGTGAGGGATCAGTGTGTGTGTGTGTGAGGGATCAGTGTGTGTGTGTGTGAGGGATCTGTGTGTGTGTGCGTCTGAGGAAACTGTGTGTGTGTGTGCGAATGATCAGTGTGTGTGCGTGAGGGATGAGTGTTTGTGTGAGGGATCAGTGTGTGTTTGTGTGTGTTTGTGGGATCTGAGATATCAGAGTGTGTGTCTATGTGAGTGTGTGTGTGGGGTGGGGATCTGTCTGTGTGTGGGGTGGGGATTTGTGTGTGTGTGAGGGATCAGTGTGTGTGTGTGTGGGATCTGTGTGAGGGATCAGTGTGTGTGTGTGTGTATGTGTATGTCTGTGAGGGATCTGTGTGTGTGCGTGAGGGATCAGTGTATGTGTGTGTGTGTGTCTTTGTGAGAGATCAGTGCATGTGTGTGTGTGTGGGGGGGGATCTGTGTGAGAGATAAGTGTGTGTGTATGTGTGTCAGGGATCAGTGTGAGTGTGTGAGTGGGATCTGTGTGAGGGATCAGTGTGTGTGTGTATGTGTATGTCTGTGAGGGATCAGTGTGTGTGTGGGAGGGATCTGTGTGTGTCCGTGAGGGATCTGTGTGTGTGTGTGAGAGGGATCAGAGCGTGTGTGTGAGGGATCAGAGCGTGTGCATGAGTGATCAGTATGTGTCCATGAGGGACCAGTGTGTGTGTGCGTGAGGGATCAGTGTGTGTGTGTGAGGGATCAGTGTGTGTGTGTGTGAGGGATGTGTGTGTGTGTGTGTGAGGGATCTGTGTGTGTGTGTGTGTGAGAGATCTTTGTGTGTGTGTGTGTGTGTGTGTGTGAGGGATCTGTGTGTGTGTGTGAGGGATCTGTGTGTGTGAGGGATCTGTGTGTGTGTGTGTGTGTGTGTGTGTGTGTGAGAGAGTCATCTGTGTCTGTGTCTGTGAGGGATCAGTGTGTGTGTGTGAGGGATCAGTGTGTGTGTGTGAGGGATCTGTGTGTGTGTGTGAGTGATCTGTTTGTGTGCGTGTGAGGGATCAGTGTGTGTGCGTGTGAGGGATCAGTGTGTGCGTGTGAGGGATCAATGTGTGTGAGGGATCAGTGTGTGTGTGTGAGGGATCAGTGTTTGTGTGTGTGTGTGTGGGATCTGTATTTGTGTGTGTGAGGGATCACAACATGTGTGTGAGGGATCAGTGTCTGTGTGTGTGTGTGTGGGATCTGTGTGTGTGTGTATGAGGGATCTTTGTGTGTGTGAGGGATGTGTGTGTGTGTGAGGGATCAGTGTATGTGTGTGTGTGGGATCAGTGTGTGTGTGTGTGTGTGAGGGATCAGTGTGTGTGTGTGTGTGTGAGGGATCTGTGTATGTGTTTGTGAGGGATCAGTGTGTGTGTGTGTGTGAGGAATCAGTGCGTGTGTGTGTGTGTGGTGGGGGAGGATCTGTGTGAGTGATCTGTGTGTGTGTGTGTATGTGTGTGAGGGATCAGTGTGTGTGAGGGATCTGTGTGTTTGAGGGATCTGTGTCTGTGTGTGTGTGTGTGGGATCTGTGTGTGTATGTGCGAGGGAACTCTGTGTGTGTGCGAGGGATCTGTGTGTGTGCGAGGGATCTGTGTGTGTGCAAGGGATGTGTGTGTGCGAGTGATCTGTGTGTGTGCGAGTGATCTGTGTGTGTGCGAGGGATCTGTGTGTGTGCGAGGGATCTGTGTGTGTGTGTGCGAGGGATCTGTGTGTGTGCGCGAGGGATCTGTGTGTGTGTGCGAGGGATCTGTGTGTGTGCGAGGGATCAGTGTGTGTGTGCGAGGGATCAGTGTGTGTGTGCGAGGGATCAGTGTGTGTGTGCGAGGGATCAGTGTGTGTGTGCGAGGGATCAGTGTGTGTGTGTGTGTGTGTGAGAGATCAGTGTGTGTGTGTGTGAGAGATCAGTGTGTGTGTGTGTGAGGGATCAGTGTGTGTGTGCGTCTGAGGGATCTGTGTGTGTGTGTGAATGATCAGTGTGTGTGTGTGTGAGGGATCAGTGTTTGTGTGAGGGATCTCTATGTGTGTGTGTTTGTTGGATCTGAGAGATCGAGTGTGTGTGTGTGTGTGTGGGGTGGGGATCTGTGTGTGTGTGGGGTGGGGATTTGTGTGTGTGAGGGATCCGTGCATATGTGTGTGTGTGAGGGATCAGTGCGTCTGTGTGTGTGAGGGATCAGTGTGTTTGTGTGTGAGGGATCAGTGTGTGTGTGTGTATGTGTGTGTGAAGGATGTGTGTGTGTGGGATCAGAGCGTGTCTGTGAGGGATCTGTGTGTGTGTGTGAGGGATCAACGCAAGTATGTGTGTGTGTGTATATGTGGGATCTGTGTGTGTGAGGGATGTGTGTGACGGATGTGTGTGAGTGTGTGTGTGTGAGGGATCTGTGTGTGTGTGAGGGATCAGTGCATGTGTGTGTGTGAGGGATCAGTGCATGTGTGAGAGTGTTGGGGGGGGATCTGTGTGAGAGATCAGTGTGTGTGTGTGTGAGGGATCAGTGTGTGTGTGTGAGGGATCAGTGTGTGTGTGTGAGGGATCAGTGTGTGTGTGTGAGGGATCAGTGTGTGTGTGTGAGGGATGTGTGTGTGTGTGTGAGGGATCAGTGTGTGTGAGGGATCAGTGCATGTGTGAGAGTGTTGGGGGGGAATCTGTGTGAGAGATCAGTGTGTGTGTGTGTGAGGGATCAGTGTGTGTGTGTGAGGGATCAGTGTGTGTGTGTGAGGGATCAGTGTGTGTGTGTGAGGGATCAGTGTGTGTGTGTGAGGGATGTGTGTGTGTGTGTGAGGGATGTGTGTGTGTGTGAGGGATCAGTGTGTGTGCGTGAGGGATCAGTGTGTGTGTGTGTGGGATCTGTGTGTGTGTGGGATCTGTGTGAGGGATCAGTGTGTGTATGTGTATGTCTGTGAGGGATCAGTGTGTGTGTGCGAGGGAACTGCATGTGTGAGTGAGTGTGTGTGTGTGTGTGTGTGTGTGAGGGATCAGTGTGTGTGTGTGTGTGTGTGTGTGAGTGAGGGATCAGTGTGTGTACGCGTGAGGGATCAGTGTGTGTACGCGTGAGGGATCAGTGTGTGTGTGCGTGAGGGATCAGTGTGTGTGTGCGTGAGGGATCAGTGTGTGTGTGCGTGAGGGATCAGTGTGTGTGTGCGTGAGGGATCAGTGTGTGTGCGCGAGAGGGATCAGTGTGTGTGCGCATGAGGGATCTGTGTATGTGTGTGTGTGTGTGTTTGTGAGGGATCTGTGCATGTCTGTGTGTGTGTGGGGGGGTGGGATCTGTGTGAGAGATCAGTGTGTGTGTATGTGTGTGAGGGATCAGTGTGTGTGTTGGGATCTGTGTGAGGGATCAGTGTGTGTGTGTGTATGTGTATGTCTGTGAGGGATCAGTGTGTGTGTGGGTGGGATCTCTGTGTGTGAGGGATCAGAGCGTGTGTGTGAGGGATCAGAGCGTGTGTGTGTGTGTGTGTGAGGGATCAGTGTGTGTGTCTTTGAGGGATCAGTGTGTGTGTGTGAGGGATCAACGCAAGTATGTGTGTGTGTGTATATGTGGGATCTGTGTGTGTGAGGGATGTGTGTGACGGATGTGTGTGAGTGTGTGTGTGTGAGGGATCTGTGTGTGTGTGAGGGATCAGTGCATGTGTGTGTGTGAGGGATCAGTGTGTGTGAGGGATCAGTGCATGTGTGAGAGTGTTGGGGGGGGATCTGTGTGAGAGATCAGTGTGTGTGTGTGTGAGGGATCAGTGTGTGTGTGTGAGGGATCAGTGTGTGTGTGTGAGGGATCAGTGTGTGTGTGTGAGGGATCAGTGTGTGTGTGTGAGGGATCAGTGTGTGTGTGTGAGGGATGTGTGTGTGTGTGTGAGGGATCAGTGTGTGTGAGGGATCAGTGCATGTGTGAGAGTGTTGGGGGGGAATCTGTGTGAGAGATCAGTGTGTGTGTGTGTGAGGGATCAGTGTGTGTGTGTGAGGGATCAGTGTGTGTGTGTGAGGGATCAGTGTGTGTGTGTGAGGGATCAGTGTGTGTGTGTGAGGGATCAGTGTGTGTGTGTGAGGGATGTGTGTGTGTGTGTGAGGGATGTGTGTGTGTGTGAGGGATCAGTGTGTGTGCGTGAGGGATCAGTGTGTGTGTGTGTGGGATCTGTGTGTGTGTGGGATCTGTGTGAGGGATCAGTGTGTGTATGTGTATGTCTGTGAGGGATCAGTGTGTGTGTGCGAGGGAACTGCATGTGTGAGTGAGTGTGTGTGTGTGTGTGTGTGTGTGTGAGGGATCAGTGTGTGTGTGTGTGTGTGTGTGTGAGTGAGGGATCAGTGTGTGTACGCGTGAGGGATCAGTGTGTGTACGCGTGAGGGATCAGTGTGTGTGTGCGTGAGGGATCAGTGTGTGTGTGCGTGAGGGATCAGTGTGTGTGTGCGTGAGGGATCAGTGTGTGTGTGCGTGAGGGATCAGTGTGTGTGCGCGTGAGGGATCAGTGTGTGTGCGCATGAGGGATCTGTGTATGTGTGTGTGTGTTTGTGAGGGATCTGTGCATGTCTGTGTGTGTGTGGGGGGGTGGGATCTGTGTGAGAGATCAGTGTGTGTGTATGTGTGTGAGGGATCAGTGTGTGTGTTGGGATCTGTGTGAGGGATCAGTGTGTGTGTGTGTATGTGTATGTCTGTGAGGGATCAGTGTGTGTGTGGGTGGGATCTCTGTGTGTGAGGGATCAGAGCGTGTGTGTGAGGGATCAGAGCGTGTGTGTGTGTGTGTGTGAGGGATCAGTGTGTGTGTCTTTGAGGGATCAGTGTGTGTGTGTGTTAGGGATCAGTGTGTGTGTGTGTGAGGGATCTGTGTGTGTGTGCGTCTGAGGGATCTGTGTGTGTGTGCGTCTGAGGGATCTGTGTGTGTGTGCGTCTGAGGGATCTGTGTGTGTGTGCGAGGGATCTGTGTGTGTGCGAGGGATCTGTGTGTGTGCGAGGGATCTGTGTGTGTGCGAGGGATCTGTGTGTGTGTGTGTGAGGGATCAGTGTGTGTGTGTGTGAGGGATCAGTGTGTGTGTGTGTGTGAGGGATCTGTGTGTGTGTGCGTCTGAGGGATCTGTGTGTGTGTGCGTCCTAGGGATCTGTGAGTGTGTGCATCTGAGGGATCTGTGTGTGTGTGCATCTGAGGGATCAGTGTGTGTGTGTGTGTGAATGATCAGTGTGTGTGTGTGTGTGAGGGATCAGTGTGTGTGTGTGTGTTTGTGGGATCTGAGAGATCAGAGTGTGTGTGTGTGTGTGTGGGGTGGGGATTTGTGTGTGTGTGGGATTTGTGCGTGTGTGTGTGTGTGTGTGTGTGAGGGATCAGTGTGTTTGTGTGTGAGGGATCTGTGTGTGTGTGTATGTGTATGTGAGGGATCTGTGTGTGTGGGATCAGAACGTGTCTGTGAGGGATCAGTGTGTGTGTGAGTGAGGGATCAGTGTGTGTGTGCGTGTGGGATCAGTATGTGTGTGTGTGTGTGAGGAATCTGTGTGAGTGAGGGATCTGTGTGTGTGTGTGTGTGTTTGTGAGGGATCTGTGTGTGTGTGTGAGGGATCTGTGTGTGTGTGTGTGAGGGATCTGTGTGTGTGTGTGTGTGTGTGTGTGAGGGATCTGTGTGTGTGTGTGTGTGTGTGTGAGTGAGGGATCTGTGTGTGTGTGTGTGTGTGTGTGAGGGATCTGTGTGTGTGTGTGTGTGTGAGGGATCTGTGTGTGTGTGTGAGGGATCAGAGCGTGTGCGTGAGGGATCAGTGTGTGTGTGTGAGGGCTCAGTGTGTGTGTGTGTGTGTGTGGGATCAGTGTGTGTGTGTGTGATGGATCTGTGTGTGTGTGAGTCTGAGGGATCTGTGTGTGTGTGTGTGAATGATCAGTGTGTGTGTGAGGCATCAATGTTTGTGAGGGATCAGGGTGTGTGTGTGTGTTTTTGTGGGATCTGAGAGATCAGAGTGTGTGTGTGTCTATGTGTGTGTGTGTGGGGAGTGGGGATCTGTGTGTGTGTGAGATCTGTGCGTATGTGTGTGTGTCAGAGATCAGTGTGTGTGTGTGTGTGAGGGATCTGTGTGTGTGTGTGTGGGATCAGAGCGTGTGTGTGAGGGATCTGTGTGTGTGTGAGGGATCTGTGTGTGTGTGTATGTGAGGGATCTGTGTGTGTG
Source organism: Isurus oxyrinchus (assembly GCA_026770705.1). Taxonomy (NCBI): domain Eukaryota; kingdom Metazoa; phylum Chordata; class Chondrichthyes; order Lamniformes; family Lamnidae; genus Isurus; species Isurus oxyrinchus. The sequence goes on from JANJGN010000394.1 coordinate 273,438, forward strand.
TGTGTGTGTGTGTGTGTGATCAGTGCATGTGTGAGAGTGTTGGGGGGGATCTGTGTGAGAGATCAGTGTGTGTGTGTGTGTGTGTGTGTGAGGGATCAGTGTGTGTGTGTGTGGGATCTGTGTGAAGGATGTGTGTGTGTATATGTCTGTGAAGGATCAGTGTGTGTGTGTGTAGGATCTGTGTGTGTGTGAGGGATCTGTGTGTGTGTGTGAGGGATCAGTGTGTGTGTGTGAGGGATCAGTGTGTGTGTGTGTGAGGGATCAGTGCGTGTGTGTGTGTGAGGGATCAGTGTGTGTGTGTGTGTGTGTGAGGGATCTGTGTATGTGTGTGTGAGGGATCTGTGTGTGTGTGAGGGATCAGAGTGTGTGTGTGTGAGGGATCAGTGCGTGTGCATGTGTGTGGCGGAGGATCTGTGTGAGTGATCTGTGTGTGTGTGTATATGTGTGAGGGATCAGTTTGTGTGAGGGATCTGTGTGTTGGAGGGATCTGTGTGTGTGTGTATGTGTATGTGAGGGATCTGTGTGTGTGGGATCAGAACGTGTCTGTGAGGGATCTGTGTGTGTGTGCGTGAGGGATCAGTGTGTGTGTGAGTGAGGGATCAGTGTGTGTGTGCGTGTGGGATCAGTATGTGTGTGTGTGTGTGAGGAATCTGTGTGAGTGAGGGATCTGTGTGTGTGTGTGTGTGTGTTTGTGAGGGATCTGTGTGTGTGTGTGAGGGATCTGTGTGTGTGTGTGTGAGGGATCTGTGTGTGTGTGTGTGTGTGTGTGTGTGTGAGGGATCTGTGTGTGTGTGTGTGTGTGTGTGTGTGTGTGTGTGTGTGTGTGTGTGTGTGTGTGTGTGTGTGTGTGTGTGTGTGTGTGTGTGTGTGTGTGTGTGTGTGTGTGTGTGTGTGTGTGAGTGAGTGAGGGATCTGTGTGTGTGTGTGTGTGTGTGAGGGATCTCTGTGTGTGTGTGAGGGATCTCTGTGTGTGTGTGAGGGATCTGTGTGTGTGTGTGAGGGATCAGAGCGTGTGCGTGAGGGATCAGTGTGTGTGTGTGAGGGCTCAGTGTGTGTGTGTGTGTGTGGGATCAGTGTGTGTGTGTGTGATGGATCTGTGTGTGTGTGAGTCTGAGGGATCTGTGTGTGTGTGTGTGAATGATCAGTGTGTGTGTGAGGCATCAATGTTTGTGAGGGATCAGGGTGTGTGTGTGTGTTTTTGTGGGATCTGAGAGATCAGAGTGTGTGTGTGTCTATGTGTGTGTGTGTGGGGAGTGGGGATCTGTGTGTGTGTGAGATCTGTGCGTGTGTGTGTGTGTGAGGGATCTGTGTGTGTGTGTGTGGGATCAGAGCGTGTGTGTGAGGGATCTGTGTGTGTGTGAGGGATCTGTGTGTGTGTGTGTGTGTGTGATCAGTGCATGTGTGAGAGTGTTGGGGGGGATCTGTGTGAGAGATCAGTGTGTGTGTGTGTGTGAGGGATCAGTGTGTGTGTGTGTGGGATCTGTGTGAAGGATCTGTGTGTGTATATGTCTGTGAAGGATCAGTGTGTGTGTGTGTAGGATCTGTGTGTGTGTGAGGGATCTGTGTGTGTGTGTGAGGGATCAGTGTGTGTGTGTGAGGGATCAGTGCGTGTGTGTGTGTGAGGGATCAGTGTGTGTGTGTGTGAGGAATCAGTGTGTGTGTGTGTGTGAGGAATCAGTGTGTGTGTGTGAGGGATCAATGTGTGTGTGTGTGTGTGTGAGGGATCAGTGTGTGTGTGTGTGAGGGATCAGTGTGTGTGTGTGTGAGGGATCTGTGTGTGTGTGCGTGTGGGATCAGTGTGTGTGTGCATGAGGAATCAGTGTGTGTGTGAGGGATCAGTGTGTGTGTGTGTGTGTGCGTGTGGGATCTGTGTGTGTGCGTGAGCGATCAGTGTGTGTGTGCGTGAGGGATCAGTGTGTGTGTGTTAGGGATCAGTGTGTGTGTGCGTGAGGGATCAGTGTGTGTGTGTTTGGGATCAGTGTGTGTGTGCGTGAGCGATCTGTGTGTGTGCGTGAGGGATCAGTGTGTGTGCGTGTGAGGGATCTGTGTGTGTGTGTGTGTGAGGGATCTTTGTATGTGTGTGTGTATGTGTGTGTGTGTGTGATGGATCTGTGTGTGTGTGTATGAGGGATCTGTGTGTGAGAGGGATCTGTGTGTGTGTCTGTGAGGGATCAGTGTGTGTGTGTGAGGGATCAGTGTGTGTGTGTGTGTGTGAGGTATGTGTGTGTGTGCGTGTGAGGGATCAGTGTGTGTGCGTGTGAGGTATCTGTGTGTGTGTGAGGGATCAGTGCGAGCGTGTATGTGAGGGATCTGTGTGTGTGAGGGATCTGTGTGTGTGAGGGATCTGTGTGTGTGAATGTGAGGGTTCTGTTTGTGTAAATGTGTGAGGGATCAGTGTGTGTGAGGGATCAGTGCATGTGTGAGAATGTTGGGGGGGTATCTGTGTGAGAGATCAGTGTGTGTGTGTGTAGGTGTGAGAGGGATCAGTGTGTGTGTGTGAGGGATCAGTGTGTGTGTGTGTGTGGGATCTGTGTGTGTGTATGTGAGGGATCAATGCGTGTGTGTGTGTGGGGGGGAGGATCTGTGTGAGTGATCTGTGTGTGTGTGTATGTGTTTGAGGGATCTGTGTGTGTGTGTGTGTGTGTGTGTGTGTGTGTGTGTGGGATCTGTGTGTGTATGTGCGAGGGATCTGTGTGTGCGCGAGGGATCTGTGTGTGTGTGTGTGTGTGTGTGTGTGTGTGTGTGTGGGATCTGTGTGTGTGTGTGTGTGTGTGTGGGATCTGTGTGTGTGTGTGTGTGGGATCTGTGTGTGTGTGTGATCTGTGTGTGTATGTGCGAGGGAAATGGGTGCGCGCGAGGGATCTGTGTGTGCGCGAGGGATCTGCGTGTGCGCGAGGGATCTGCGTGTGCGCGAGGGATCTGCGTGTGCGCGAGGGATCTGTGTGTGCGCGAGGGATCTGTGTGTGCGTGTGGGATCTGTGTGTGCGTGTGTGTGTGTGTGTGTGTGTGGGATCTGTGTGTGTGAGGGATCAGTGTGTGTGAGGGAACAGTGTGTGTGAGGGATCAGTGTGTGTGAGGGATCAGTGTGTGTGTGTGTGAGGGATCAGTGCGTGTGCATGTGTGTGGCGGAGGATCTGTGTGAGTGATCTGTGTGTGTGTGTATGTGTCAGGGATCAGTTTGTGTGAGGAATCTGTGTGTTTGAGGGATCTGTGTGTGTGTGTGTGATATGTGTGTGTATGTGCGAGGGAACTGTGTGTGTGCAAGGGATCTGTGTGTGCGTGGGATCTGTGTGTGCGAGGGATCTGTGTGTGCGTGTGGGATCTGTGTGTGTGTGTGTGGGATCAGTGTGTGTGTGTGTGAGGGATCAGTGTGTGTGTGTGTGAGGGATCAGTGTATGTGTGTGTGAGGGATCTGTGTGTGTGTGTGTGTGAGGGATCTGTGTGTGTGTGTGTGAGGGATCAGTGTGTGTGTGTGAGGGATCAGTGTGTGTGTGTGTGAGGGATCAGTGTGTGTGTGCGTGAGGGATCAGAGTGTGTGTGTGTGTGCGTGAGGGATCAGTGTGTGTGTGTGTATGTGTGTGCATGAGGGATCTGTGTGTGTGTGCGTGAGGGATCAGTGTGTGTGTGCGTGAGGGGATCAGTGTGTGTGTGCGTGAGGGGATCAGTGTGTGTGCGTGAGGGATCAGTGTGTGTGTGTGAGGATCTGTGGGTGTGTGCGTGAGGGGATCAGTGTGTGTGTGCGTGAGGGATCAGTGTGTGTGCGTGAGGGATCAGTGTGTGTGTGCGTGAGGGATCAGTGTGTGTGTGAGTTAGGGATCAGTGTGTGTGTGCGTGTGGGATCAGTGTGTGTGTGCATGAGGGATCAGTGTGTTTGTGCGAGGGATTTGTGTGTGTGTGAGGGATCAGTGTGTGTCTGTGTGTGAGGAATCTGTGTGTGTGAGTGATCTGTGTGTGTGTGTGTGTGTGAGGGATCTGTGTGTGTGTGTGTGAGGGATCTGTGTGTGTGTGTGTGTGTGTGAGGGATCTGTGTGTGTGTGTGTGTGTGTGTGTGTGTGTGAGGGATCTGTGTGTGTGTGTGAGGGATCTGTGTGTGTGTGTGAGGGATCAGAGCGTGTGCGTGAGGGATCAGAGCGTGTGCGTGAGGGATCAGTGTGTGTGTGTGAGGGCTCAGTGTGTCTGTGTGTGTGTGTGGGATCTGTGTGTGTGTGTGTGATGGATCTGTGTGTGTGTGAGTCTGAGGGATCTGTGTGTGTGTGTGTGAATGATCAGTGTGTGTGTGAGGCATCAATGTTTGTGAGGGATCAGGGTGTGTGTGTGTGTGTTTTTGTGGGATCTGAGAGATCAGAGTGTGTGTGTGTCTATGTGTGTGTGTGTGTGGGTGGGGATCTGTGTGTGTGTGAGATCTGTGCGTATGTGTGTGTGTCAGAGATCAGTGTGTGTGTGTGTGAGGGATCTGTGTGTGTGTGTGTGTGGGATCAGAGCATGTGCGTGAGGGATCAGTGTGTGTGTGCGTGAGGGATCAGTGTGTGTGTATGCGTGAGGGATCAGTGTGTGTATGCGTGAGGGATCAGTGTGTGTGTGCGTGAGGGATCAGTGTGTGTGTGCGTGAGGGATCAGTGTGTGTGTGCGTGTGGGATCTGTGTGTGTGTGCGTGAGGGATCAGAGCGTGTGCGTGAGGGATCAGTGTGTGTGTGCGTGAGGGATCTGTGTGGGTGCGTGAGGGATCAGTGTATGTGTGTGTGTGTTTGTGAGGGATCAGAGTGTGTGTGCGAGGGATCTGTGTGAGGGATAAGTGTGTGTGTGTAGGTGTATGTGTGTGAGGTTTCAGTGTGTGTGTGGGAGGGATCTGTGTGTGTGCGTGTCTATGTGTGTGAGGGATCAGTGTGTGTGTGTGTGTGTGAGGGATCAGAGCGTGTCTGTGAGGGATCAGAGCGTGTCTGTGAGGGATCAGAGCGTGACTGTGAGGGATCAGAGCCTGTGTGTGAGGCATCAGAGCGTGTGTGTGAGGGATCAGAGCGTGTGTGTGAGGGATCAGAATGTGTGCATGAGTGATCAGTGTGTGTGTGCGTGTCGTATTTGTGTGTGTGCGTGTCGTATTTGTGTGTGTGCGTGTGGGATCAGTGTGTGTGCGTATGGGATCAGTGTGTGTTTGCGTGTGGGATCAGTGTGTGTGTGCGTGAGGGATCAGTGTATGTGTGTGTGTGAGGGATCAGAGCGGCTGTGTGTGTGAGGTATCTGTGTGTGTGTGTGTGAGGGATCAGTGTGTGTGTGTGAGGGATCAGTGTGTGTGTGTGAGGGATCTGTGTGTGTGTGAGGGATCTGTGTGTGTGTGAGGGATCTGTGTGTGTGTGTGAGGGATCTGTGTGTGTGGAGGGATCAGTGTGTGTGTGTGTGCCTGTGGGATCAGTGTGTGTGCGTGAGGGATCAGTGTGTTTGTGAGGGATCAGTGTGTGTGTGTGTGAGGGATCAGTGTGTGTGTGTGCGTGTGGGATCAGTGTGTGTGTGCGTGTGGGATCAGTGTGTGTGTGCGTGAGGGATCAGTGTGTGTGTGCGTGTGGGATCAGTGTGTGTGTGCGTGAGGGATCAGTGTGTGTTGGGATCTGTGTGAGGGATCAGTGTGTGTGTCGGAGGAATCTGTGTGTGTGTGTGTGTGAGGGATCTGTGTGTGTGCGCGTGAGGGATCAGTGTGTGTGTGAGAGATCAGTGTGTGTGTGTGTGTGACGGATCAGTGTGTGTGTGTGTGTGAGGGATCAGTGTGTGTGTGTGAGGGATCAGTGTGTGTGTGAGTGATCAGTGTGTGTGTGTGAGGCATCTGTGTGTGTGTGGATCTGAGGGATCTGTGTGTGTGTGCGTCTGAGGGATCTGTGTGTGTGTGCGTCTGAGGGATCTGTGTGTGTGTGCGAGGGATCTGTGTGTGTGTGTGAGGGTTCTGTGTGTGTGTGTTTGTGTGTGAGGGATCAGTGTGTGTGTGTGTGAGGGATGTGTGTGTGCGTGTGAGGGATCAGTGTGTGTGCGTGTGAGGGATCAGTGTTTTTGTGTGAGGGATAAGTGTGTGTGAGGGATCAGTGTGTGTGAGGGATCAGTGTGTGTGTGTGTGGGATCAGAGCGTGTGTGTGAGGGATCTGTGTGTGTGTGAGGGATCAGTGCGAGTATGTGTGTGTGTATGTGTGGGATCTGTGTGTGTGAGGGTTCTGTGTGTGTGTGTGTGTGTGTGTGTGAGGGATCAGTGCATGTGTGAGAGTGTTGGGGGGGATCTGTGTGAGAGATCAGTGTGTGTGTGTGTGTGTGTGAGGGATCAGTGTGTGTGTGTGTGGGATCTGTGTGAAGGATCTGTGTGTGTATATGTCTGTGAAGGATCAGTGTGTGTGTGTGAGGGATCTGTGTGTGTGTGTGAGGGATCAGTGTGTGTGTGTGAGGGATCTGTGTGTGTGTGAGGGATCAGAGTGTGTGTGTGTGAGGGATCAGTGCGTGTGCGTGTGTGTGGCGGAGGATCTGTGTGAGTGATCTGTGTGTGTGTGTATATGTGTGAGGGATCAGTGTGTGTGTGTGTGAGGGATCAGTGTGTGTGTGTGAGGGATCAGTGTGTGTGTGTGTGTGAGTGATCAGTGTGTGTGTGTGAGGCATCTGTGTGTGTGTGGATCTGAGGGATCTGTGTGTGTGTGCGTCTGAGGGATCTGTGTGTGTGTGCGTCTGAGGGATCTGTGTGTGTGTGCGAGGGATCTGTGTGTGTGTGTGAGGGTTCTGTGTGTGTGTGTTTGTGTGTGAGGGATCAGTGTGTGTGTGTGTGAGGGATGTGTGTGTGCGTGTGAGGGATCAGTGTGTGTGCGTGTGAGGGATCAGTGTGTGTGTTTGAGGGATAAGTGTGTGTGAGGGATCAGTGTGTGTGAGGGATCAGTGTGTGTGTGTGTGGGATCAGAGCGTGTGTGTGAGGGATCTGTGTGTGTGTGAGGGATCAGTGCGAGTATGTGTGTGTGTATGTGTGGGATCTGTGTGTGTGAGGGTTCTGTGTGTGTGTGTGTGTGTGTGTGTGTGTGTGTGTGAGGGATCAGTGCATGTGTGAGAGTGTTGGGGGGGATCTGTGTGAGAGATCAGTGTGTGTGTGTGTGTGTGTGTGAGGGATCAGTGTGTGTGTGTGTGGGATCTGTGTGAAGGATCTGTGTGTGTATATGTCTGTGAAGGATCAGTGTGTGTGTGTGAGGGATCTGTGTGTGTGTGTGAGGGATCAGTGTGTGTGTGTGAGGGATCTGTGTGTGTGTGAGGGATCAGAGTGTGTGTGTGTGAGGGATCAGTGCGTGTGCGTGTGTGTGGCGGAGGATCTGTGTGAGTGATCTGTGTGTGTGTGTATATGTGTGAGGGATCAGTGTGTGTGAGGGATCTGTGTGTTTGAGGGATCTGTGTGTGTGTGTGTGATATGTGTGTGTCTGTGCGAGGGAACTGTGTGTGTGCAAGGGATCTGTGTGTGCGAGGGATCTGTGTGTGCGAGGGATCTGTGTGTGCGAGGGATCTGTGTGTGCGAGGGATCTGTGTGTGCGAGGGATCTGTGTATGCGAGGGATCTGTGTGTGCGAGGGATCTGTGTGTGCGTGTGGGATCTGTGTGTGTGTGTGTGTGTGTGAGGGATCTGTGTGTGTGTGTGTGTGAGGGATCTGTGTGTGTGTGTATGAGGGATCAGTGTGTGTGTGTGAGGGATCTGTGTGTGTGTGTGTGAGGGATCAGTGTGTGTGTGCGTGAGGGATCAGTATGTGTGTACGTGAGGGATCAGTGTGTGTGTGCGTGAGGGATCTGTGTGTGTGTGCATCTGAGGGATCTGTGTGTGTGGGTTTGCGGGATCTGTCTGTGTTTGGGGTGGGGATTTGTGTGTGTGTGGGATCTCTGTGTATGTGTGTCTGTGAGGGATCTGTGTGTGTGTGAGGGATCAGTGCGAGTATGTGTGTGTGTGTATGTGTGGGATCTGTGTGTGTGAGGGATGTGTGTGTGTGAGGGATGTGTGTGTGTGTGTGTGTGTGTGTGTGTGTGTGTGTGTGTGTGTGTGAGGGATCTGTGTGTGTGTGTGTGTGAGGGATCTCTGTGTGTGTGTGTGTGTGTGTGAAGGATCTGTGTGTGTGTGAGTGTGTGTGTGAGGGATCTGTGTGTGTGTGTGAGGGATCTGTGTGTGTGAAGGATCTGTGTGTGTGTGTGTGTGTGTGTGTGTGTGTGAGAGGGATCTGTGTGTGTGTCTGTGAGGGATCAGTGTGTGTGTGTGAGGGATCAGTGTGTGTGTGTGTGAGGGTTCAGTGTGTGTGTGTGTGAGGGTTCAGTGTGTGTGTGCGTGTGAGGGATCAGTGTGTGTGTGTGTGAGGGATCAGTGTGTGTGTGAGGGATCAGAGTGTGCGTGTGTGAGGGATCAGTGTGTGTGTGAGAGATCAGTGTGTGTGTATGTGTGAGGGATCAGTGTGTGTGTGCGTGAGGGATCAGTGTGTGTGTGCATGAGGGATCAGTGTGTGTGTGCGTGAGGGATCAGTGTGTGTGTGCGTGAGGGATCAGTGTGTGTGTGCGTGAGGGATCAGTGTGTGTGCGTGAGGGATCAGAGCGTGTGCGTGAGGGATCAGTGTGTGTGTGCGTGAGGGATCTGTGTGGGTGCGTGAGGGATCAGTGTATGTGTGTGTGTGTTTGTGAGGGATCAGAGTGTGTGTGCGAGGGATCTGTGTGAGGGATAAGTGTGTGTGTGTAGGTGTATGTGTGTGAGGTTTCAGTGTGTGTGTGGGAGGGATCTGTGTGTGTGCGTGTCTATGTGTGTGAGGGATCAGTGTGTGTGTGTGAGGGATCAGAGCGTGTCTGTGAGGGATCAGAGCGTGTCTGTGAGGGATCAGAGCGTGACTGTGAGGGATCAGAGCGTGACTGTGAGGGATCAGAGCGTGTGTGTGAGGGATCAGAGCGTGTGTGTGAGGGATCAGAGCGTGTGTGTGAGGGATCAGAATGTGTGCATGAGTGATCAGTGCGTGTGTGCGTGTCGTATTTGTGTGTGTGCGTGTGGGATCAGTGTGTGTGCGTATGGGATCAGTGTGTGTTTGCGTGTGGGATCAGTGTGTGTGTGCTTGAGGGATCAGTGTGTGTGTGCTTGAGGGATCAGTGTATGTGTGTGTGTGAGGGATCAGAGCGGGTGTGTGTGTGAGGTATCTGTGTGTGTGTGTGTGAGGGATCAGTGTGTGTGTGTGCGTGTGGGATCAGTGTGTGTGTGTGTGTGGGATCAGTGTGTGTGTGCGTGAGGGATCAGTGTGTGTGTGCGTGTGGGATCAGTGTGTGTGTGCGTGAGGGATCAGTGTGTGTTGGGATCTGTGTGAGGGATCAGTGTGTGTGTAGGAGGAATCTGTCTGTGTGTGTGTGTGTGTGTGTGTGTGTGAGGGATCTGTGTGTGTGCGCGTGAGGGATCAGTGTGTGTGTGAGGGATCAGTGTGTGTGTGTGTGAGGGATCAGTGTGTGTGTGTGTGAGGGATCAGTGTGTGTGTGTGAGGGATCAGTGTGTGTGTGTGTGTGTGAGTGATCAGTGTGTGTGTGTGTGTGTGAGGGTTCTGTGTGTGTGTGTGTGTGTGTGAGGGATCAGTGTGTGTGTGTGTGAGGGATGTGTGTGTGCGTGTGAGGGATCAGTGTGTGTGTGTGAGGGATCAGTGTGTCTGAGGGATAAGTGTGTGTGAGGGATCAGTGAGTGTGAGGGATCAGTGTGTGCGTATGTGTGTGTGTGAGGGATCAGTGTGTGTGAGGGTTCTGTGTGTGTGTGTGTGTGAGGGATCAGTGTGTGTGAGGGATCAGTGCATGTGTGAGAGTGTTGGGGGGGATCTGTGTGAGAGATCAGTGTGTGTGTGTGTGTGTGTGTGTGTGTGAGGGATCAGTGTGTGTGTGAGGGATCAGTGTGTGTGTGTGTGGGATCTGTGTGAAGGATCTGTGTGTGTATATGTCTGTGAAGGATCAGTGTGTGTGTGTGAGGGATCTGTGTGTGTGTGAGGGATCTGTGTGTGTGTGTGTGAGGGATCAGTGTGTGTGTGTGAGGGATCTGTGTGTGTGTGAGGGATCAGAGTGTGTGTGTGTGAGGGATCAGTGCGTGTGTGTGGCGGAGGATCTGTGTGAGTGATCTGTGTGTGTGTGTATATGTGTGAGGGATCTGTGTGTTTGAGGGATCAGTGTGTGTGTGTGTGAGGGATCAGTGTGTGTGTGTGAGGGATCAGTGTGTGTGTGTGTGTGTGAGTGATCAGTGTGTGTGTGTGTGTGTGTGAGGGTTCTGTGTGTGTGTGTGTGTGTGAGGGATCAGTGTGTGTGTGTGTGAGGGATGTGTGTGTGCGTGTGAGGGATCAGTGTGTGTGCGTGTGAGGGATCAGTGTGTGTGCGTGTGAGGGATCAGTGTGTGTGTGTGAGGGATCAGTGTGTCTGAGGGATAAGTGTGTGTGAGGGATCAGTGAGTGTGAGGGATCAGTGTGTGCGTATGTGTGTGTGTGAGGGATCAGTGTGTGTGAGGGTTCTGTGTGTGTGTGTGTGTGTGTGTGTGTGAGGGATCAGTGTGTGTGAGGGATCAGTGCATGTGTGAGAGTGTTGGGGGGGGATCTGTGTGAGAGATCAGTGTGTGTGTGTGTGTGTGTGTGTGTGTGTGTGTGTGGGATCTGTGTGAAGGATCTGTGTGTGTATATGTCTGTGAAGGATCAGTGTGTGTGTGTGAGGGATCTGTGTGTGTGTAAGGGATCTGTGTGTGTGTGAGGGATCTGTGTGTGTGTGTGAGGGATCTGTGTGTGTGTGAGGGATCAGAGTGTGTGTGTGTGAGGGATCAGTGCGTGTGTGTGGCGGAGGATCTGTGTGAGTGATCTGTGTGTGTGTGTATATGTGTGAGGGATCTGTGTGTTTGAGGGATCTGTGTGTGTGTGTGTGATATGTGTGTGTATGTGCGAGGGAACTGTGTGTGTGCAAGGGATCTGTGTGTGCGAGGGATCTGTGTGTGCGAGGGATCTGTGTGTGCGAGGGATCTGTGTGTGCGTGTGGGATCAGTGTGTGTGTATGTGTGGGATCTGTGTGTGTGAGGGTTCTGTGTGTGTGTGTGTGTGTGTGTGTGTGTGAGGGATCAGTGTGTGTGAGGGATCAGTGCATGTGTGAGAGTGTTGGGGGGGGATCTGTGTGAGCGATCAGTGTGTGTGTGTGTATGTGTGTGAGGGATCAGTGTGTGTGTGTGTGAGGGATCAGTGTGTGTGTGTGTGAGGGATCAGTGTGTGTGTGTGTGAGGGATCTGTGTGTGTGTGTGTGTGAGGGATCTGTGTGTGTGTGTATGAGGGATCAGTGTGTGTGTGTGTGAGGGATCAGTGTGTGTGTGAGGGATCAGTGTGTGTGTGTGTGAGGGATCAGTGTGTGTGTGCGTGAGGGATCTGTGTGTGTGTGCGTCTGAGGGATCTGTGTGTGTGGGTTTGCGGGATCTGTCTGTGTGTGGGGTGGGGATTTGTGTGTGTGTGGGATCTCTGTGTATGTGTGTCTGTGAGGGATCTGTGTGTGTGTGAGGGATCAGTGCGAGTATGTGTGTGAGGGATCTGTGTGTGTGTGTCTGTGTGTGAGGGATCTGTGTGTGTGTGTGTGTGTGTGAGGGATCTGTGTGTGTGTGAGGGATCTGTGTGTGTGTGTGAGGGATCTGTGTGTGTGAAGGATCTGTGTGTGTGTGTGTGTGTGTGTGAGAGGGATCTGTGTGTGTGTCTGTGAGGGATCAGTGTGTGTGTGTGAGGGATCAGTGTGTGTGTGTGTGAGGGTTCAGTGTGTGTGTGTGTGAGGGATGTGTGTGTGTGTGTGAGGGATGTGTGTGTGCGTGTGAGGGATCAGTGTGTGTGTGCGTGAGGGATCAGTGTGTGTGTGTGAGGGATAAGTGTGTGTCAGGGATCAGTGTGTGTGAGGGATCAGTGTGTGTGTATGTGTGTGTGTGAGGGATCAGTGTGTGTGTGTGTGGGATCAGAGCGTGTGTGTGAGGGATCTGTGTGTGTGTGAGGGATCAGTGCGAGTATGTGTGTGTGTGTGTATGTGTGGGATCTGTGTGTGTGAGGGTTCTGTGTGTGTGTGTGTGTGTGTGTGTGTGTGTGTGAGGGATCAGTGTGTGTGAGGGATCAGTGCATGTGTGAGAGTGTTGGGGGGGGATCTGTGTGAGAGATCAGTGTGTGTGTGTGTATGTGTGTGAGGGATCAGTGTGTGTGTGTGTGTGAGGGATCAGTGTGTGTGTGTGTGAGGGATCAGTGTGTGTGTGTGTGAGGGATCTGTGTGTGTGTGTGTGTGTGTGTGTGTGTGTGTGAGGGATCTGTGTGTGTGTGCATGAGGGATCAGTGTGTGTGTGTGTGAGGGATCAGTGTGTGTGTGAGGGATCAGTGTGTGTGTGTGAGGGATCAGTGTGTGTGTGTGTGAGGGATCAGTGTGTGTGTGCGTGAGGGATCTGTGTGTGTGTGCGTCTGAGGGATCTGTGTGTGTGGGTTTGTGGGATCTGTCTGTGTGTGGGGTGGGGATTTGTGTGTGTGTGGGATCTCTGTGTATGTGTGTCTGTGAGGGTTCTGTGTGTGTGTGTGAGGGTTCTGTGTGTGTGTGTGTGTGTGTGTGAGGGATCAGTGTGTGTGTGTGTGAGGGATGTGTGTGTGTGTGTGTGTGAAGGATCAGTGTGTGTGTGTGAGGGATCAGTGTGTGTGTGTGAGGGATCAGTGTGTGTGTGTGTGGGATCAGAGCATGTGTGTGAGGGATCTGTGTGTGTATGAGGGATCAGTGTGTGTGTGTGTGAGGGATCAGTGTGTGTGTGAGGGATCTGTGTGTGTGTGTGAGGGATCAGTGTGTGTGTGCGTGAGGGATCTGTGTGTGTGTGCGTCTGAGGGATCTGTGTGTGTGGGTTTGCGGGATCTGTCTGTGTGTGGGGTGGGGATTTGTGTGTGTGTGGGATCTCTGTGTATGTGTGTCTGTGAGGGTTCTGTGTGTGTGTGTGAGGGTTCTGTGTGTGTGTGTGTGTGTGAGAGATCAGTGTGTGTGTGTGTGATGGATCAGTGTGTGTGTGTGTGGGATCAGAGCGTGTGTGTGAGGGATCTGTGTGTGTGTGAGGGATCAGTGCGAGTATGTGTGTGTGTGTATGTGTGGGATCTGTGTGTGTGAGGGTTCTGTGTGTGTGTGTGTGTGAGGGATCAGTGCATGTGTGAGTGTTGGGGGGGGATCTGTGTGAGAGATCAGTGTGTGTGTGTGTGTGTGTGTGTGTGTGTGTGTGAGGGATCAGTGTGTGTGTGTGGGATCTGTGTGAAGGATCTGTGTGTGTATATGTCTGTGAAGGATCAGTGTGTGTGTGTGTAGGATCTGTGTGTGTGTGTAGGATCTGTGTGTGTGTGAGGGATCTGTGTGTGTGTGAGGGATCTGTGTGTGTGTGTGAGGGAACAGTGTGTGTGTGTGAGGGAACAGTGTGTGTGTGTGAGGGATCAGTGTGTGTGTGTGTGAGGGATCAGTGTGTGTGTGTGTGAGGGATCAGTGTGTGTGTGTGTGAGGGATCAGTGTGTGTGTGCGTGAGGGATCAGTGTGTGTGTGCGTGAGGGATCAGTGTGTGTGTGCGTGAGGGATCAGTGTGTGTGTGCGTGAGGGATCAGTGTGTGTGTGCGTGAGGGATCAGTGTGTGTGTGCGTGAGGGATCAGTGTGTGTGTGCGTGAGGGATCAGTGTGTGTGTGTGTGTGTGTGAGGGATCAGTGTGTGTGTGTGTGTGAGGGATCAGTGTGTGTGTGTGTGTGAGGGATCAGTGTGTGTGTGTGTGAGGGATCAGTGTGTGTGAGGGATCAGTGTGTGTGAGGGATCAGTGTGTGTGAGGGATCAGTGTGTGTGAGGGATCAGTGTGTGTGAGGGATCAGTGTGTGTGAGGGATCAGTGTGTGTGAGGGATCAGTGTGTGTGAGGGATCAGTGTGTGTGAGGGATCAGTGTGTGTGAGGAATCAGTGTGTGTGAGGGATCTGTGTGTGTGTGCGTCTAAGGGATCTGTGTGTGTGTGCGAGGGATCTGTGTGTGAGTGTGCAAGGGATCAGTGTGTGCGTGTGTGAGGGATCTGTGTGTGTGTGTGTGAGGGATCTGTGTGTGTGTGTGAGGGATCTGTGTGTGTGTGTGAGGGATCTGTGTGTGTGTGTGAGGGATCTGTGTGTGTGTGCGAGGGATCTGTGTGTGTGTGCGAGGGATCTGTGTGTGTGTGTGTGTGCGAGGGATCTGTGTGTGTGTGTGTGCGAGGGATCTGTGTGTGTGTGTGTGCGAGGGATCTGTGTGTGTGTGTGTGTGTGTGAGGGATCTGTGTGTGTGTGTGTGAGGGATCTGTGTGTGTGTGTGTGAGGGATCTGTGTGTGTGTGTGAGGGTTCTCTGTGTGTGTGAGGGTTCTGTGTGTGTGTGAGGGATGTGTGTGTGTGTGTGTGTGTGTGTGTGTGTGTGTGTGTGTGTGTGTGTGTGTGTGTGTGTGTGTGAGGGATGTGTGTGTGTGCGTGTGGGATCAGTGTGTGTGCGTTTGAGGGATCAGTGTGTGTGTGTGAGGGATCAGAGCGTGTGTGTGAGGGATCTGTGTGTGTGTGAGGGATCAGTGCGAGTATGTGTGTGTGTATGTGTGGGATCTGTGTGTGTGCGGGTTCTGTGTGTGTGTGTGTGTGTGTGTGTGTGTGTGTGAGGGATCAGTGTGTGTGAGGGATCAGTGCATGTGTGAGAGTGTTGGGGGGGATCTGTGTGAGAGATCAGTGTGTGTGTGTGTGTGTGTGAGGGATCAGTGTGTGTGTGTGTGGGATCTGTGTGAAGGATCTGTGTGTGTATATGTCTGTGAAGGATCAGTGTGTGTGTGTGTGAGGGATCTGTGTGTGTGTGTGAGGGATCAGTGTGTGTGTGTGAGGGATCTGTGTGTGTGTGAGGGATCAGAGTGTGTGTGTGTGAGGGATCAGTGCGTGTGCGTGTGTGTGGCGGAGGATCTGTGTGAGTGATCTGTGTGTGTGTGTATATGTGTGAGGGATCAGTGTGTGTGAGGGATCTGTGTGTTTGAGGGATCTGTGTGTGTGTGTGTGATATGTGTGTGTATGTGCGAGGGAACTGTGTGTGTGCAAGGGATCTGTGTGTGCGAGGGATCTGTGTGTGCGAGGGATCTGTGTGTGCGAGGGATCTGTGTGTGCGAGGGATCTGTGTGTGCGAGGGATCTGTGTGTGCGAGGGATCTGTGTGTGCGAGGGATCTGTGTGTGCGAGGGATCTGTGTGTGCGTGTGGGATCTGTGTGTGTGTGTGTGAGGGATCAGTGTGTGTGTGTGTGAGGGATCAGTGTGTGTGTGTGTGAGGGATCTGTGTGTGTGTGTGTGTGTGTGAGGGATCTGTGTGTGTGTGTGTGTGAGGGATCTGTGTGTGTGTGTGTGAGGGTTCAGTGTGTGTGTGTGTGAGGGTTCAGTGTGTGTGTGCGTGTGAGGGATCAGTGTGTGTGTGTGTGAGGGATCAGTGTGTGTGTGAGGGATCAGAGTGTGCGTGTGTGAGGGATCAGTGTGTGTGTGAGAGATCAGTGTGTGTGTATGTGTGAGGGATCAGTGTGTGTGTGCGTGAGGGATCAGTGTGTGTGTGCATGAGGGATCAGTGTGTGTGTGCGTGAGGGATCAGTGTGTGTGTGCGTGAGGGATCAGTGTGTGTGTGCGTGAGGGATCAGTGTGTGTGCGTGAGGGATCAGAGCGTGTGCGTGAGGGATCAGTGTGTGTGTGCGTGAGGGATCTGTGTGGGTGCGTGAGGGATCAGTGTATGTGTGTGTGTGTTTGTGAGGGATCAGAGTGTGTGTGCGAGGGATCTGTGTGAGGGATAAGTGTGTGTGTGTAGGTGTATGTGTGTGAGGTTTCAGTGTGTGTGTGGGAGGGATCTGTGTGTGTGCGTGTCTATGTGTGTGAGGGATCAGTGTGTGTGTGTGTGTGTGTGAGGGATCAGAGCGTGTCTGTGAGGGATCAGAGCGTGTCTGTGAGGGATCAGAGCGTGACTGTGAGGGATCAGAGCGTGACTGTGAGGGATCAGAGCGTGTGTGTGAGGGATCAGAGCGTGTGTGTGAGGGATCAGAGCGTGTGTGTGAGGGATCAGAATGTGTGCATGAGTGATCAGTGTGTGTGTGCGTGTCGTATTTGTGTGTGTGCGTGTGGGATCAGTGTGTGTGCGTATGGGATCAGTGTGTGTTTGCGTGTGGGATCAGTGTGTGTGTGCTTGAGGGATCAGTGTGTGTGTGCTTGAGGGATCAGTGTATGTGTGTGTGTGAGGGATCAGAGCGGGTGTGTGTGTGAGGTATCTGTGTGTGTGAGGGATCAGTGTGTGTGTGTGCGTGTGGGATCAGTGTGTGTGTGTGTGTGGGATCAGTGTGTGTGTGCGTGAGGGATCAGTGTGTGTGTGCGTGTGGGATCAGTGTGTGTGTGCGTGAGGGATCAGTGTGTGTTGGGATCTGTGTGAGGGATCAGTGTGTGTGTAGGAGGAATCTGTCTGTGTGTGTGTGTGTGTGTGTGTGTGTGAGGGATCTGTGTGTGTGCGCGTGAGGGATCAGTGTGTGTGTGAGGGATCAGTGTGTGTGTGTGTGAGGGATCAGTGTGTGTGTGTGTGAGGGATCAGTGTGTGTGTGTGAGGGATCAGTGTGTGTGTGTGTGTGTGAGTGATCAGTGTGTGTGTGTGTGTGTGAGGGTTCTGTGTGTGTGTGTGTGTGTGAGGGATCAGTGTGTGTGTGTGTGAGGGATGTGTGTGTGCGTGTGAGGGATCAGTGTGTGTGTGTGAGGGATCAGTGTGTCTGAGGGATAAGTGTGTGTGAGGGATCAGTGAGTGTGAGGGATCAGTGTGTGCGTATGTGTGTGTGTGAGGGATCAGTGTGTGTGAGGGTTCTGTGTGTGTGTGTGTGTGTGTGTGTGTGAGGGATCAGTGTGTGTGAGGGATCAGTGCATGTGTGAGAGTGTTGGGGGGGATCTGTGTGAGAGATCAGTGTGTGTGTGTGTGTGTGTGTGAGGGATCAGTGTGTGTGTGTGTGGGATCTGTGTGAAGGATCTGTGTGTGTATATGTCTGTGAAGGATCAGTGTGTGTGTGTGAGGGATCTGTGTGTGTGTAAGGGATCTGTGTGTGTGTGAGGGATCTGTGTGTGTGTGTGTGAGGGATCAGTGTGTGTGTGTGAGGGATCTGTGTGTGTGTGAGGGATCAGAGTGTGTGTGTGTGAGGGATCAGTGCGTGTGTGTGGCGGAGGATCTGTGTGAGTGATCTGTGTGTGTGTGTATATGTGTGAGGGATCTGTGTGTTTGAGGGATCAGTGTGTGTGTGTGTGAGGGATCAGTGTGTGTGTGTGAGGGATCAGTGTGTGTGTGTGTGTGTGAGTGATCAGTGTGTGTGTGTGTGTGTGTGAGGGTTCTGTGTGTGTGTGTGTGTGTGTGTGAGGGATCAGTGTGTGTGTGTGTGAGGGATGTGTGTGTGCGTGTGAGGGATCAGTGTGTGTGCGTGTGAGGGATCAGTGTGTGTGCGTGTGAGGGATCAGTGTGTGTGTGTGAGGGATCAGTGTGTCTGAGGGATAAGTGTGTGTGAGGGATCAGTGAGTGTGAGGGATCAGTGTGTGCGTATCTGTGTGTGTGAGGGATCAGTGTGTGTGAGGGTTCTGTGTGTGTGTGTGTGTGTGTGTGTGAGGGATCAGTGTGTGTGAGGGATCAGTGCATGTGTGAGAGTGTTGGGGGGGGATCTGTGTGAGAGATCAGTGTGTGTGTGTGTGTGTGTGTGTGAGGGATCAGTGTGTGTGTGTGGGATCTGTGTGAAGGATCTGTGTGTGTATATGTCTGTGAAGGATCAGTGTGTGTGTGTGAGGGATCTGTGTGTGTGTAAGGGATCTGTGTGTGTGTGAGGGATCTGTGTGTGTGTGTGTGAGGGATCTGTGTGTGTGTTAGGGTTCAGAGTGTGTGTGTGTGAGGGATCTGTGTGTGTGTAAGGGATCTGTGTGTGTGTGAGGGATCTGTGTGTGTGTGTGTGAGGGATCTGTGTGTGTGTGAGGGTTCAGAGTGTGTGTGTGTGAGGGATCAGTGCGTGTGTGTGGCGGAGGATCTGTGTGAGTGATCTGTGTGTGTGTGTATATGTGTGAGGGATCTGTGTGTTTGAGGGATCTGTGTGTGTGTGTGTGATATGTGTGTGTATGTGCGAGGGAACTGTGTGTGTGCAAGGGATCTGTGTGTGCGAGGGATCTGTGTGTGCGAGGGATCTGTGTGTGTGTGTGGGATCAGTGTGTGTGTATGTGTGGGATCTGTGTGTGTGAGGGTTCTGTGTGTGTGTGTGTGTGTGTGTGTGTGTGAGGGATCAGTGTGTGTGAGGGATCAGTGCATGTGTGAGAGTGTTGGGGGGGGATCTGTGTGAGCGATCAGTGTGTGTGTGTGTATGTGTGTGAGGGATCAGTGTGTGTGTGTGTGAGGGATCAGTGTGTGTGTGTGTGTGAGGGATCAGTGTGTGTGTGTGTGAGGGATCTGTGTGTGTGTGTGTGTGAGGGATCTGTGTGTGTGTGTATGAGGGATCAGTGTGTGTGTGTGTGAGGGATCAGTGTGTGTGTGAGGGATCAGTGTGTGTGTGTGTGAGGGATCAGTGTGTGTGTGCGTGAGGGATCTGTGTGTGTGTGCGTCTGAGGGATCTGTGTGTGTGGGTTTGCGGGATCTGTCTGTGTGTGGGGTGGGGATTTGTGTGTGTGTGGGATCTCTGTGTATGTGTGTCTGTGAGGGATCTGTGTGTGTGTGAGGGATCAGTGCGAGTATGTGTGTGAGGGATCTGTGTGTGTGTGTCTGTGTGTGAAGGATCTGTGTGTGTGTGTGTGTGTGAGGGATCTGTGTGTGTGTGAGGGATCTGTGTGTGTGTGTGAGGGATCTGTGTGTGTGAAGGATCTGTGTGTGTGTGTGTGTGTGTGTGTGAGAGGGATCTGTGTGTGTGTCTGTGAGGGATCAGTGTGTGTGTGTGAGGGATCAGTGTGTGTGTGTGTGAGGGTTCAGTGTGTGTGTGTGTGAGGGATGTGTGTGTGTGTGTGAGGGATGTGTGTGTGCGTGTGAGGGATCAGTGTGTGTGTGCGTGAGGGATCAGTGTGTGTGTGTGAGGGATAAGTGTGTGTCAGGGATCAGTGTGTGTGAGGGATCAGTGTGTGTGTATGTGTGTGTGTGAGGGATCAGTGTGTGTGTGTGTGGGATCAGAGCGTGTGTGTGAGGGATCTGTGTGTGTGTGAGGGATCAGTGCGAGTATGTGTGTGTGTGTATGTGTGGGATCTGTGTGTGTGAGGGTTCTGTGTGTGTGTGTGTGTGTGTGTGTGTGTGAGGGATCAGTGTGTGTGAGGGATCAGTGCATGTGTGAGAGTGTTGGGGGGGGATCTGTGTGAGAGATCAGTGTGTGTGTGTGTATGTGTGTGAGGGATCAGTGTGTGTGTGTGTGAGGGATCAGTGTGTGTGTGTGTGAGGGATCAGTGTGTGTGTGTGTGAGGGATCTGTGTGTGTGTGTGTGTGTGTGTGTGTGAGGGATCTGTGTGTGTGTGCATGAGGGATCAGTGTGTGTGTGCGTGAGGGATCAGTGTGTGTGTGTGTGAGGGATCAGTGTGTGTGTGGGGGATCAGTGTGTGTGTGTGAGGGATCAGTGTGTGTGTGTGAGGGATCAGTGTGTGTGTGCGTGAGGGATCTGTGTGTGTGTGCGTCTGAGGGATCTGTGTGTGTGGGTTTGTGGGATCTGTCTGTGTGTGGGGTGGGGATTTGTGTGTGTGTGGGATCTCTGTGTATGTGTGTCTGTGAGGGTTCTGTGTGTGTGTGTGAGGGTTCTGTGTGTGTGTGTGTGTGTGTGTGAGGGATCAGTGTGTGTGTGTGTGAGGGATGTGTGTGTGTGTGTGTGTGTGAGGGATCAGTGTGTGTGTGTGAGGGATCAGTGTGTGTGTGTGTGGGATCAGAGCATGTGTGTGAGGGATCTGTGTGTGTATGAGGGATCAGTGTGTGTGTGTGTGAGGGATCAGTGTGTGTGTGAGGGATCTGTGTGTGTGTGTGAGGGATCAGTGTGTGTGTGCGTGAGGGATCTGTGTGTGTGTGTGGGTTTGCGGGATCTGTCTGTGTGTGGGGTGGGGATTTGTGTGTGTGTGGGATCTCTGTGTATGTGTGTCTGTGAGGGTTCTGTGTGTGTGTGTGAGGGTTCTGTGTGTGTGTGTGTGTGTGTGTGTGAGGGATCAGTGTGTGTGTGTGTGAGGGATGTGTGTGTGTGTGTGTGTGGGATCAGTGTGTGTGTGTGAGGGATCAGTGTGTGTGTGTGTGGGATCAGAGCATGTGTGTGAGAGATCTGTGTGTGTATGAGGGATCAGTGTGTGTGTGTGTGAGGGATCAGTGTGTGTGTGAGGGATCTGTGTGTGTGTGTGAGGGATCAGTGTGTGTGTGCGTGAGGGATCTGTGTGTGTGTGCGTCTGAGGGATCTGTGTGTGTGGGTTTGCGGGATCTGTCTGTGTGTGGGGTGGGGATTTGTGTGTGTGTGGGATCTCTGTGTATGTGTGTCTGTGAGGGTTCTGTGTGTGTGTGTGAGGGTTCTGTGTGTGTGTGTGTGTGTGTGTGTGAGAGATCAGTGTGTGTGTGTGTGAGGGATCAGTGTGTGTGTGTGTGGGATCAGAGCGTGTGTGTGAGGGATCTGTGTGTGTGTGAGGGATCAGTGCGAGTATGTGTGTGTGTATGTGTGGGATCTGTGTGTGTGAGGGTTCTGTGTGTGTGTGTGTGTGAGGGATCAGTGCATGTGTGAGTGTTGGGGGGGGATCTGTGTGAGAGATCAGTGTGTGTGTGTGTGTGTGTGTGTGTGTGTGTGTGAGGGATCAGTGTGTGTGTGTGGGATCTGTGTGAAGGATCTGTGTGTGTATATGTCTGTGAAGGATCAGTGTGTGTGTGTGTAGGATCTGTGTGTGTGTGTAGGATCTGTGTGTGTGTGAGGGATCTGTGTGTGTGTGAGGGATCTGTGTGTGTGTGTGAGGGAACAGTGTGTGTGTGTGAGGGATCAGTGTGTGTGTGTGTGAGGGATCAGTGTGTGTGTGTGTGAGGGATCAGTGTGTGTGTGTGTGAGGGATCAGTGTGTGTGTGTGTGAGGGATCAGTGTGTGTGTGCGTGAGGGATCAGTGTGTGTGTGCGTGAGGGATCAGTGTGTGTGTGCGTGAGGGATCAGTGTGTGTGTGCGTGAGGGATCAGTGTGTGTGTGCGTGAGGGATCAGTGTGTGTGTGCGTGAGGGATCAGTGTGTGTGTGTGTGTGTGAGGGATCAGTGTGTGTGTGTGTGTGAGGGATCAGTGTGTGTGTGTGTGTGAGGGATCAGTGTGTGTGTGTGTGAGGGATCAGTGTGTGTGAGGGATCAGTGTGTGTGAGGGATCAGTGTGTGTGAGGGATCAGTGTGTGTGAGGGATCAGTGTGTGTGAGGGATCAGTGTGTGTGAGGGATCAGTGTGTGTGAGGGATCAGTGTGTGTGAGGGATCAGTGTGTGTGAGGGATCAGTGTGTGTGAGGGATCAGTGTGTGTGAGGAATCAGTGTGTGTGAGGGATCTGTGTGTGTGTGCGTCTAAGGGATCTGTGTGTGTGTGCGAGGGATCTGTGTGTGTGTGTGCAAGGGATCAGTGTGTGCGTGTGTGAGGGATCTGTGTGTGTGTGTGTGAGGGATCTGTGTGTGTGTGTGAGGGATCTGTGTGTGTGTGCGAGGGATCTGTGTGTGTGTGTGTGTGCGAGGGATCTGTGTGTGTGTGTGTGCGAGGGATCTGTGTGTGTGTGTGTGTGTGTGTGTGAGGGATCTGTGTGTGTGTGTGTGAGGGATCTGTGTGTGTGTGTGTGAGGGATCTGTGTGTGTGTGTGAGGGTTCTCTGTGTGTGTGAGGGTTCTGTGTGTGTGTGAGGGATGTGTGTGTGTGTGTGTGTGTGTGTGTGTGTGTGTGTGTGTGTGTGTGTGTGTGTGAGGGATGTGTGTGTGTGCTTGTGGGATCAGTGTGTGTGCGTTTGAGGGATCAGTGTGTGTGTGTGAGGGATAAGTGTGTGTGAGGGATCAGTGTGTGTGTGTGTGGGATCAGAGCGTGTGTGTGAGGGATCTGTGTGTGTGTGAGGGATCAGTGCGAGTATGTGTGTGTGTATGTGTGGGATCTGTGTGTGTGCGGGTTCTGTGTGTGTGTGTGTGTGTGTGTGTGTGTGAGGGATCAGTGTGTGTGAGGGATCAGTGCATGTGTGAGAGTGTTGGGGGGGATCTGTGTGAGAGATCAGTGTGTGTGTGTGTGTGTGTGAGGGATCAGTGTGTGTGTGTGTGGGATCTGTGTGAAGGATCTGTGTGTGTATATGTCTGTGAAGGATCAGTGTGTGTGTGTGTGGGATCTGTGTGAAGGATCTGTGTGTGTATATGTCTGTGAAGGATCAGTGTGTGTGTGTGTGAGGGATCTGTGTGTGTGTGTGAGGGATCAGTGTGTGTGTGTGAGGGATCTGTGTGTGTGTGAGGGATCAGAGTGTGTGTGTGTGAGGGATCAGTGCGTGTGCGTGTGTGTGGCGGAGGATCTGTGTGAGTGATCTGTGTGTGTGTGTATATGTGTGAGGGATCAGTGTGTGTGAGGGATCTGTGTGTTTGAGGGATCTGTGTGTGTGTGTGTGATATGTGTGTGTATGTGCGAGGGAACTGTGTGTGTGCAAGGGATCTGTGTGTGCGAGGGATCTGTGTGTGCGAGGGATCTGTGTGTGCGAGGGATCTGTGTGTGCGAGGGATCTGTGTGTGCGAGGGATCTGTGTGTGCGTGTGGGATCTGTGTGTGTGTGTGTGAGGGATCAGTGTGTGTGTGTGTGAGGGATCTGTGTGTGTGTGTGTGTGTGAGGGATCTGTGTGTGTGTGTGTGTGAGGGATCTGTGTGTGTGTGTATGAGGGATCAGTGTGTGTGTGTGTGAGGGATCAGTGTGTGTGTGTGAGGGATCTGTGTGTGTGTGCGTGAGGGATCAGTGTGTGTGTGCGTGAGGGATCAGTATGTGTGTACGTGAGGGATCAGTGTGTGTGTGCGTGAGGGATCTGTGTGTGTGTGCATCTGAGGGATCTGTGTGTGTGGGTTTGCGGGATCTGTCTGTGTGTGGGGTGGGGATTTGTGTGTGTGTGGGATCTCTGTGTATGTGTGTCTGTGAGGGATCTGTGTGTGTGTGAGGGATCAGTGCGAGTATGTGTGTGTGTGTATGTGTGGGATCTGTGTGTGTGAGGGATGTGTGTGTGTGAGGGATGTGTGTGTGTGTGTGTGTGTGTGAGGGATCTGTGTGTGTGTGTGTGTGTGTGTGTGTGAAGGATCTGTGTGTGTGAGTGTGTGTGTGAGGGATCTGTGTGTGTGTGTGAGGGATCTGTGTGTGTGAAGGATCTGTGTGTGTGTGTGTGTGTGTGTGTGAGAGGGATCTGTGTGTGTGTCTGTGAGGGATCAGTGTGTGTGTGTGAGGGATCAGTGTGTGTGTGTGTGAGGGTTCAGTGTGTGTGTGTGTGAGGGTTCAGTGTGTGTGTGCGTGTGAGGGATCAGTGTGTGTGTGTGTGAGGGATCAGTGTGTGTGTGAGGGATCAGAGTGTGCGTGTGTGAGGGATCAGTGTGTGTGTGAGAGATCAGTGTGTGTGTATGTGTGAGGGATCAGTGTGTGTGTGCGTGAGGGATCAGTGTGTGTGTGCATGAGGGATCAGTGTGTGTGTGCGTGAGGGATCAGTGTGTGTGTGCGTGAGGGATCAGTGTGTGTGTGCGTGAGGGATCAGTGTGTGTGCGTGAGGGATCAGAGCGTGTGCGTGAGGGATCAGTGTGTGTGTGCGTGAGGGATCTGTGTGGGTGCGTGAGGGATCAGTGTATGTGTGTGTGTGTTTGTGAGGGATCAGAGTGTGTGTGCGAGGGATCTGTGTGAGGGATAAATGTGTGTGTGTAGGTGTATGTGTGTGAGGTTTCAGTGTGTGTGTGGGAGGGATCTGTGTGTGTGCGTGTCTATGTGTGTGAGGGATCAGTGTGTGTGTGTGTGTGTGAGGGATCAGAGCGTGTCTGTGAGGGATCAGAGCGTGTCTGTGAGGGATCAGAGCGTGTCTGTGAGGGATCAGAGCGTGACTGTGAGGGATCAGAGCGTGTGTGTGAGGGATCAGAGCGTGTGTGTGAGGGATCAGAGCGTGTGTGTGAGGGATCAGAGCGTGTGTGTGAGGGATCAGAGCGTGTGTGTGAGGGATCAGAATGTGTGCATGAGTGATCAGTGTGTGTGTGCGTGTCGTATTTGTGTGTGTGCGTGTGGGATCAGTGTGTGTGCGTATGGGATCAGTGTGTGTTTGCGTGTGGGATCAGTGTGTGTGTGCTTGAGGGATCAGTGTGTGTGTGCTTGAGGGATCAGTGTATGTGTGTGTGTGAGGGATCAGAGCAGGTGTGTGTGTGAGGTATCTGTGTGTGTGTGTGTGAGGGATCAGTGTGTGTTTGTGAGGGATCAGTGTGTGTGTGTGAGGGATCTGTGTGTGTGTGAGGGATCTGTGTGTGTGTGAGGGATCTGTGTGTGTGTGAGGGATCTGTGTGTGTGTGAGGGATCTGTGTGTGTGTGAGGGATCTGTGTGTGTGTGTGAGGGATCTGTGTGTGTGTGTGTGTGAGGGATCAGTGCGTGCGTGTGAGGGATCTGTGTGTGTGGAGGGATCAGTGAGTGTGTGCGTGTGGGATTAGTGTGTGTGTGCCTGTGGGATCAGTGTGTGTGCGTGAGGGATCAGTGTGTGTGTGAGGGATCAGTGTGTGTGTGTGAGGGATCAGTGTGTGTGTGTGAGGGATCAGTGTGTGCGTGTGTGAGGGATCAGTGTGTGTGTGTGCGTGTGGGATCAGTGTGTGTGTGCGTGTTGGATCAGTGTGTGTGTGCGTGAGGGATCAGTGTGTGTGTGCGTGTGGGATCAGTGTGTGTGTGCGTGAGGGATCAGTGTGTGTTGGGATCTGTGTGAGGGATCAGTGTGTGTGTAGGAGGAATCTGTGTGTGTGTGTGTGTGCGTGTGAGGGATCAGTGTGTGTGCGTGTGAGGGATCAGTGTGTGTGCGTGTGAGGGATCAGTGTGTGTGTGTGTGAGGGATCAGTGTGTGTGTGTGAGGGATCAGTGTGTGTGTGTGTGTGTGAGTGATCAGTGTGTGTGTGTGTGTGTGAGGGTTCTGTGTGTGTGTGTTTGTGTGAGGGATCAGTGTGTGTGTGTGTGAGGGATGTGTGTGTGCGTGTGAGGGATCAGTGTGTGTGCGTGTGAGGGATCAGTGTGTGTGTGTGAGGGATCAGTGTGTCTGAGGGATAAGTGTGTGTGAGGGATCAGTGAGTGTGAGGGATCAGTGTGTGCGTATGTGTGTGTGTGAGGGATCAGTGTGTGTGAGGGTTCTGTGTGTGTGTGTGTGTGTGTGTGTGTGTGTGTGTGAGGGATCAGTGTGTGTGAGGGATCAGTGCATGTGTGAGAGTGTTGGGGGGGGGATCTGTGTGAGAGATCAGTGTGTGTGTGTGTGTGTGTGTGTGTGTGTGAGGGATCAGTGTGTGTGTGTGTGGGATCTGTGTGAAGGATCTGTGTGTGTATATGTCTGTGAAGGATCAGTGTGTGTGTGTGAGGGATCTGTGTGTGTGTAAGGGATCTGTGTGTGTGTAAGGGATCTGTGTGTGTGTGAGGGATCTGTGTGTGTGTGTGTGAGGGATCAGTGTGTGTGTGTGAGGGATCTGTGTGTGTGTGAGGGATCAGAGTGTGTGTGTGTGAGGGATCAGTGCGTGTGTGTGGCGGAGGATCTGTGTGAGTGATCTGTGTGTGTGTGTATATGTGTGAGGGATCTGTGTGTTTGAGGGATCTGTGTGTGTGTGTGTGTGATATGTGTGTGTATGTGCGAGGGAACTGTGTGTGTGCAAGGGATCTGTGTGTGCGAGGGATCTGTGTGTGCGAGGGATCTGTGTGTGCGTGTGGGATCAGTGTGTGTGTATGTGTGGGATCTGTGTGTGTGAGGGTTCTGTGTGTGTGTGTGTGTGTGTGTGTGTGAGGGATCAGTGTGTGTGAGGGATCAGTGCATGTGTGAGAGTGTTGGGGGGGGGATCTGTGTGAGCGATCAGTGTGTGTGTGTGTATGTGTGTGAGGGATCAGTGTGTGTGTGTGTGAGGGATCAGTGTGTGTGTGTGTGAGGGATCAGTGTGTGTGTGTGTGAGGGATCTGTGTGTGTGTGTGTGTGTGAGGGATCTGTGTGTGTGTGTATGAGGGATCAGTGTGTGTGTGTGTGAGGGATCAGTGTGTGTGTGAGGGATCAGTGTGTGTGTGTGTGAGGGATCAGTGTGTGTGTGCGTGAGGGATCTGTGTGTGTGTGCGTCTGAGGGATCTGTGTGTGTGGGTTTGCGGGATCTGTCTGTGTGTGGTGTGGGGATTTGTGTGTGTGTGGGATCTCTGTGTATGTGTGTCTGTGAGGGATCTGTGTGTGTGTGAGGGATCAGTGCGAGTATGTGTGTGAGGGATCTGTGTGTGTGTGTCTGTGTGTGAGGGATCTGTGTGTGTGTGTGTGTGTGTGAGGGATCTGTGTGTGTGTGAGGGATCTGTGTGTGTGTGAGGGATCTGTGTGTGTGTGTGAGGGATCTGTGTGTGTGAAGGATCTGTGTGTGTGTGTGTGTGTGTGTGAGAGGGATCTGTGTGTGTGTCTGTGAGGGATCAGTGTGTGTGTGTGAGGGATCAGTGTGTGTGTGTGTGAGGGTTCAGTGTGTGTGTGTGTGAGGGATGTGTGTGTGCGTGTGAGGGATCAGTGTGTGTGTGCGTGAGGGATCAGTGTGTGTGTGTGAGGGATAAGTGTGTGTCAGGGATCAGTGTGTGTGAGGGATCAGTGTGTGTGTATGTGTGTGTGTGAGGGATCAGTGTGTGTGTGTGTGGGATCAGAGCGTGTGTGTGAGGGATCTGTGTGTGTGTGAGGGATCAGTGCGAGTATGTGTGTGTGTGTATGTGTGGGATCTGTGTGTGTGAGGGTTCTGTGTGTGTGTGTGTGTGTGTGTGTGTGAGGGATCAGTGTGTGTGAGGGATCAGTGCATGTGTGAGAGTGTTGGGGGGGGATCTGTGTGAGAGATCAGTGTGTGTGTGTGTATGTGTGTGAGGGATCAGTGTGTGTGTGTGTGAGGGATCAGTGTGTGTGTGTGTGAGGGATCAGTGTGTGTGTGTGTGAGGGATCTGTGTGTGTGTGTGTGTGTGTGTGTGTGTGTGTGAGGGATCTGTGTGTGTGTGTATGAGGGATCAGTGTGTGTGTGTGTGAGGGATCAGTGTGTGTGTGTGTGGGATCAGAGCGTGTGTGTGAGGGATCTGTGTGTGTGTGAGGGATCAGTGTGAGTATGTGTGTGTGTGTATGTGTGGGATCTGTGTGTGTGCGGGTTCTGTGTGTGTGTGTGTGTGAGGGATCAGTGCATGTGTGAGTGTTGGGGGGGGATCTGTGTGAGAGATCAGTGTGTGTGTGTGTGTGTGTGTGTGTGTGTGTGAGGGATCAGTGTGTGTGTGTGGGATCTGTGTGAAGGATCTGTGTGTGTATATGTCTGTGAAGGATCAGTGTGTGTGTGTGTGTAGGATCTGTGTGTGTGTGTAGGATCTGTGTGTGTGTGTGTGTGTGTGTGTGTGAGGGATCAGTGTGTGTGTGTGTGAGGGATGTGTGTGTGTGTGTGTGTGTGAGGGATCAGTGTGTGTGTGTGAGGGATCAGTGTGTGTGTGTGTGGGATCAGAGCATGTGTGTGAGGGATCTGTGTGTGTATGAGGGATCAGTGTGTGTGTGTGTGAGGGATCAGTGTGTGTGTGAGGGATCTGTGTGTGTGTGTGAGGGATCAGTGTGTGTGTGCGTGAGGGATCTGTGTGTGTGTGCGTCTGAGGGATCTGTGTGTGTGGGTTTGCGGGATCTGTCTGTGTGTGGGGTGGGGATTTGTGTGTGTGTGGGATCTCTGTGTATGTGTGTCTGTGAGAGTTCTGTGTGTGTGTGTGAGGGATGTGTGTGTGTGTGTGTGTGTGAGGGATCAGTGTGTGTGTGTGAGGGATCAGTGTGTGTGTGTGTGGGATCAGAGCATGTGTGTGAGGGATCTGTGTGTGTATGAGGGATCAGTGTGTGTGTGTGTGAGGGATCAGTGTGTGTGTGAGGGATCTGTGTGTGTGTGTGAGGGATCATTGTGTGTGTGCGTGAGGGATCTGTGTGTGTGTGCGTCTGAGGGATCTGTGTGTGTGGGTTTGCGGGATCTGTCTGTGTGTGGGGTGGGGATTTGTGTGTGTGTGGGATCTCTGTGTATGTGTGTCTGTGAGGGTTCTGTGTGTGTGTGTGAGGGTTCTGTGTGTGTGTGTGTGTGTGTGTGAGAGATCAGTGTGTGTGTGTGTGAGGGATCAGTGTGTGTGTGTGTGGGATCAGAGCGTGTGTGTGAGGGATCTGTGTGTGTGTGAGGGATCAGTGCGAGTATGTGTGTGTGTGTATGTGTGGGATCTGTGTGTGTGAGGGTTCTGTGTGTGTGTGTGTGTGAGGGATCAGTGCATGTGTGAGTGTTGGGGGGGGATCTGTGTGAGAGATCAGTGTGTGTGTGTGTGTGTGTGTGTGTGTGTGAGGGATCAGTGTGTGTGTGTGGGATCTGTGTGAAGGATCTGTGTGTGTATATGTCTGTGAAGGATCAGTGTGTGTGTGTGTGTAGGATCTGTGTGTGTGTGTAGGATCTGTGTGTGTGTGAGGGATCTGTGTGTGTGTGAGGGAACAGTGTGTGTGTGTGAGGGATCAGTGTGTGTGTGTGTGAGGGATCAGTGTGTGTGTGTGTGAGGGATCAGTGTGTGTGTGTGTGAGGGATCTGTGTATGTGTGTGTGAGGGATCTGTGTGTGTGTGAGGGATCAGAGTGTGTGTGTGTGTGTGAGGGATCAGTGCGTGTGCGTGTGTGTGGCGGAGGATCTGTGTGAGTGATCTGTGTGTGTGTGTATATGTGTGAGGGATCAGTGTGTGCGAGGGAACTGTGTGTGTGCAAGGGATCTGTGTGTGCGTGTGGGATCTGTGTGTGTGCGTGTGGGATCAGTGTGTGTGTGCGTGAGGGATCAGTGTGTGTGTGTGTGAGGGATCTGTGTGTGTGTGTGTGTGTGTGTGTGTGTGCGTGAGGGATCTGTGTGTGTGTGCGTCTGAGGGATCTGTGTGTGTGGGTTTGCGGGATCTGTCTGTGTGTGGGGTGGGGATTTGTGTGTGTGTGGGATGTCTGTGTATGTGTGTCTGTGAGGGTTCTGTGTGTGTGTGTGAGGGTTCTGTGTGTGTGTGTGTGTGTGTGAGGGATCAGTGTGTGTGTGTGTGAGGGATGTGTGTGTGCGTGTGAGGGATCAGTTTGTGTGCGTGTGAGGGATCAGTTTGTGTGCGTGTGTGGGATCAGTGTGTGTGTGTGTGGGATCAGTGTGTGTGTGTGAGGGATAAGTGTGTGTCAGGGATCAGTGTGTGTGAGGGATCAGTGTGTGCGTGTGTGTGTGTGTGAGGG
This sequence comes from Isurus oxyrinchus, assembly GCA_026770705.1. Lineage (NCBI taxonomy): Eukaryota > Metazoa > Chordata > Chondrichthyes > Lamniformes > Lamnidae > Isurus > Isurus oxyrinchus. Next base: position 302,840 of record JANJGN010000394.1, read on the forward strand.
TTCAGTGTGTGTGTGTGTGTGGGATCAGAGCGTGTGTGTGAGGGATCTGTGTGTGTGTGAGGGATCAGTGCGAGTATGTGTGTGTGTGTGTATGTGTGGGATCTGTGTGTGTGAGGGTTCTGTGTGTGTGTGTGTGAGGGATCAGTGCATGTGTGAGAGTGTTGGGGGGGGATCTGTGTGAGAGATCAGTGTGTATGTGTGTGTGTGTGAGGGATCAGTGTGTGTGTGTGGGATCTGTGTGAAGGATCTGTGTGTGTATATGTCTGTGAAGGATCAGTGTGTGTGTGTGTAGGATCTGTGTGTGTGTGTAGGATCTGTGTGTGTGTGAGGGATCTGTGTGTGTGTGTGAGGGATCAGTGTGTGTGTGTGAGGGATCTGTGTGTGTGTGTGAGGGATCTGTGTGTGTGAAGAATCTGTGTGTGTGTGTGTGTCAGAGGCATCTGTGTGTGTGTCTGTGAGGGATGTGTGTGTGCGTGTGAGGGATCAGCGTGTGTGCGTGTGAGGGATCAGTGTGTGTGTGTGAGGGATAAGTGTGTGTGAGGGATCAGTGTGTGTGAGGGATCAGTGTGTGCGTATGTGTGTGTGTGAGGGATCAGTGTGTGTGTGTGTGGGATCAGAGCGTATGTGTGAGGGATCAGTGCGAGTATGTGTGTGTGTGTATGTGTGGGATCTGTGTGTGTGAGGGTTCTGTGTGTGTGTATGTGTGAGGGATCAGTGTGTGTGAGGGATCAGTGCATGTGTGAGAGTGTTGGGGGGGGATCTGTGTTAGAGATCAGTGTGTGTGTGTGTATGTGTGTGAGGGATCAGTGTGTGTGTGTGGGATCTGTGTGAGGGATCAGTGTGTGTATATGTCTGTGAGGGATCAGTGTGTGTGTGTGTGAGGGAAATGTGTGTGTGCGTGTGTGTGTGTGTGAGGGATCAGTGTGTGTGTGTGTGTGTGAGAGATCAATGTGTGTGTGTGAGGGATCAGTGTGTGTGCGCGTGAGGCATCAGTGTGTGTGTGCGTGAGGGATCAGTGTGTGTGTGCGTGAGGGATCAGTGTGTGTGTGCGTGAGGGATCAGTGTGTGTGTGCGTGAGGGATCAGTGTGTGTGTGCGTGAGGGATCAGTGTGTGTGTGCGTGAGGGATCAGTGTGTGTGTGCGTGAGGGATCAGTGTGTGTGTGCGTGAGGGATCAGTGTGTGTGTGCGTGAGGGATCAGTGTGTGTGTGCGTGAGGGATCAGTGTGTGTGTGCGTGAGGGATCAGTGTGTGTGTGCGTGAGGGATCAGTGTGTGTGTGTGAGGGATCTGTGTGTGTGTGTGTGAGGGATCAGTGTGTGTGTGCGTGAGGGATCAGTATGTGTGTACGTGAGGGATCAGTGTGTGTGTGCGTGAGGGATCTGTGTGTGTGTGCATCTGAGGGATCTGTGTGTGTGGGTTTGCGGGATCTGTGTGTGTGTGGGGTGGGGATTTGTGTGTGTGTGGGATCTCTGTGTATGTGTGTCTGTGAGGGATCTGTGTGTGTGTGAGGGATCAGTGCGAGTATGTGTGTGTGTGTATGTGTGGGATCTGTGTGTGTGAGGGATGTGTGTGTGTGTGTGTGTGTGTGTGTGTGAGGGATCTGTGTGTGTGTGTGTGTGAGGGATCTGTGTGTGTGTGTGTGTGTGTGTGTGTGTGAAGGATCTGTGTGTGTGAGTGTGTGTGTGAGGGATCTGTGTGTGTGTGTGAGGGATCTGTGTGTGTGAAGGATCTGTGTGTGTGTGTGTGTGTGTGTGTGTGAGAGGGATCTGTGTGTGTGTCTGTGAGGGATCAGTGTGTGTGTGTGAGGGATCAGTGTGTGTGTGTGTGAGGGTTCAGTGTGTGTGTGTGTGAGGGTTCAGTGTGTGTGTGCGTGTGAGGGATCAGTGTGTGTGTGTGTGTGAGGGATCAGTGTGTGTGTGAGGGATCAGAGTGTGCGTGTGTGAGGGATCAGTGTGTGTGTGAGAGATCAGTGTGTGTGTATGTGTGAGGGATCAGTGTGTGTGTGCGTGAGGGATCAGTGTGTGTGTGCATGAGGGATCTGTGTGTGTGTGCGTGAGGGATCAGTGTGTGTGTGCGTGAGGGATCAGTGTGTGTGTGCGTGAGGGATCAGTGTGTGTGCGTGAGGGATCAGAGCGTGTGCGTGAGGGATCAGTGTGTGTGTGCGTGAGGGATCTGTGTGGGTGCGTGAGGGATCAGTGTATGTGTGTGTGTGTTTGTGAGGGATCAGAGTGTGTGTGCGAGGGATCTGTGTGAGGGATAAGTGTGTGTGTGTAGGTGTATGTGTGTGAGGTTTCAGTGTGTGTGTGGGAGGAATCTGTGTGTGTGCGTGTCTATGTGTGTGAGGGATCAGTGTGTGTGTGTGTGTGTGTCAGGGATCAGAGCGTGTCTGTGAGGGATCAGAGCGTGTCTGTGAGGGATCAGAGCGTGTCTGTGAGGGATCAGAGCGTGACTGTGAGGGATCAGAGCGTGTGTGTGAGGGATCAGAGCGTGTGTGTGAGGGATCAGAGCGTGTGTGTGAGGGATCAGAATGTGTGCATGAGTGATCAGTGTGTGTGTGCGTGTCGTATTTGTGTGTGTGCGTGTGGGATCAGTGTGTGTGCGTGTGGGATCAGTGTGTGTGCGTATGGGATCAGTGTGTGTTTGCGTGTGGGATCAGTGTGTGTGTGCTTGAGGGATCAGTGTGTGTGTGCTTGAGGGATCAGTGTATGTGTGTGTGTGAGGGATCAGAGCGGGTGTGTGTGTGAGGTATGTGTGTGTGTGTGTGTGAGGGATCAGTGTGTGTGTGTGCGTGTGGGATCAGTGTGTGTGTGTGTGTGGGATCAGTGTGTGTGTGCGTGAGGGATCAGTGTGTGTGTGCGTGTGGAATCAGTGTGTGTGTGCGTGAGGGATCAGTGTGTGTTGGGATCTGTGTGAGGGATCAGTGTGTGTGTAGGAGGAATCTGTGTGTGTGTGTGTGTGTGTGTGTGTGTGTGTGTGAGGGATCTGTGTGTGTGCGCGTGAGGGATCAGTGTGTGTGTGTGTGAGGGATCAGTGTGTGTGTGTGTGAGGGATCAGTGTGTGTGTGTGAGGGATCAGTGTGTGTGTGTGTGTGTGAGTGATCAGTGTGTGTGTGTGTGTGTGAGGGTTCTGTGTGTGTGTGTGTGAGGGTTCTGTGTGTGTGTGTGTGAGGGATGTGTGTGTGCGTGTGAGGGATCAGTGTGTGTGCGTGTGAGGGATCAGTGTGTGTGTGTGAGGGATCAGTGTGTCTGAGGGATAAGTGTGTGTGAGGGATCAGTGAGTGTGAGGGATCAGTGTGTGCGTATGTGTGTGTGTGAGGGATCAGTGTGTGTGAGGGTTCTGTGTGTGTGTGTGTGTGTGTGAGGGATCAGTGTGTGTGAGGGATCAGTGCATGCGTGAGAGTGTTGGGGGGGGATCTGTGTGAGAGATCAGTGTGTGTGTGTGTGTGTGTGTGTGTGTGAGGGATCAGTGTGTGTGTGTGTGGGATCTGTGTGAAGGATCTGGGTGTGTATATGTCTGTGAAGGATCAGTGTGTGTGTGTAAGGGATCTGTGTGTGTGTAAGGGATCTGTGTGTGTGTGAGGGATCTGTGTGTGTGTGTGTGAGGGATCAGTGTGTGTGTGTGAGGGATCTGTGTGTGTGTGAGGGATCAGAGTGTGTGTGTGTGAGGGATCAGTGCGTGTGTGTGGCGGAGGATCTGTGTGAGTGATCTGTGTGTGTGTGTATATGTGTGAGGGATCTGTGTGTTTGAGGGATCTGTGTGTGTGTGTGTGTGATATGTGTGTGTATGTGCGAGGGAACTGTGTGTGTGCAAGGGATCTGTGTGTGCGAGGGATCTGTGTGTGCGAGGGATCTGTGTGTGCGTGTGGGATCAGTGTGTGTGTATGTGTGGGATCTGTGTGTGTGAGGGTTCTGTGTGTGTGTGTGTGTGTGTGTGTGTGTGAGGGATCAGTGTGTGTGAGGGATCAGTGCATGTGTGAGAGTGTTGGGGGGGGGATCTGTGTGAGCGATCAGTGTGTGTGTGTGTATGTGTGTGAGGGATCAGTGTGTGTGTGTGTGAGGGATCAGTGTGTGTGTGTGTGAGGGATCAGTGTGTGTGTGTGTGAGGGATCTGTGTGTGTGTGTGTGTGTGAGGGATCTGTGTGTGTGTGTATGAGGGATCAGTGTGTGTGTGTGTGAGGGATCAGTGTGTGTGTGTGTGAGGGATCAGTGTGTGTGTGCGTGAGGGATCTGTGTGTGTGTGCGTCTGAGGGATCTGTGTGTGTGGGTTTGCGGGATCTGTCTGTGTGTGGGGTGGGGATTTGTGTGTGTGTGGGATCTCTGTGTATGTGTGTCTGTGAGGGATCTGTGTGTGTGTGAGGGATCAGTGCGAGTATGTGTGTGAGGGATCTGTGTGTGTGTGTCTGTGTGTGAGGGATCTGTGTGTGTGTGTGTGTGTGTGTGAGGGATCTGTGTGTGTGTGAGGGATCTGTGTGTGTGTGAGGGATCTGTGTGTGTGTGTGAGGGATCTGTGTGTGTGAAGGATCTGTGTGTGTGTGTGTGTGTGTGAGAGGGATCTGTGTGTGTGTCTGTGAGGGATCAGTGTGTGTGTGTGAGGGATCAGTGTGTGTGTGTGTGAGGGTTCAGTGTGTGTGTGTGTGAGGGATGTGTGTGTGCGTGTGAGGGATCAGTGTGTGTGTGCGTGAGGGATCAGTGTGTGTGTGTGAGGGATAAGTGTGTGTCAGGGATCAGTGTGTGTGAGGGATCAGTGTGTGTGTATGTGTGTGTGTGAGGGATCAGTGTGTGTGTGTGTGGGATCAGAGCGTGTGTGTGAGGGACCTGTGTGTGTGTGAGGGATCAGTGCGAGTATGTGTGTGTGTGTATGTGTGGGATCTGTGTGTGTGAGGGTTCTGTGTGTGTGTGTGTGTGTGTGTGTGTGAGGGATCAGTGTGTGTGAGGGATCAGTGCATGTGTGAGAGTGTTGGGGGGGGATCTGTGTGAGAGATCAGTGTGTGTGTGTGTATGTGTGTGAGGGATCAGTGTGTGTGTGTGTGAGGGATCAGTGTGTGTGTGTGTGAGGGATCAGTGTGTGTGTGTGTGAGGGATCTGTGTGTGTGTGTGTGTGTGTGTGTGTGTGAGGGATCTGTGTGTGTGTGTATGAGGGATCAGTGTGTGTGTGTGTGAGGGATCAGTGTGTGTGTGAGGGATCAGTGTGTGTGTGTGAGGGATCAGTGTGTGTGTGCGTGAGGGATCTGTGTGTGTGTGCGTCTGAGGGATCTGTGTGTGTGGGTTTGTGGGATCTGTCTGTGTGTGGGGTGGGGATTTGTGTGTGTGTGGGATCTCTGTGTATGTGTGTCTGTGTGGGTTCTGTGTGTGTGTGTGAGGGTTCTGTGTGTGTGTGTGTGTGTGTGTGAGGGATCAGTGTGTGTGTGTGTGAGGGATCAGTGTGTGTGTGTGTGAGGGATCAGTGTGTGTGTGTGTGAGGGATCTGTGTGTGTGTGTGTGTGTGTGTGTGTGTGAGGGATCTGTGTGTGTGTGTATGAGGGATCAGTGTGTGTGTGTGTGAGGGATCAGTGTGTGTGTGAGGGATCAGTGTGTGTGTGTGAGGGATCAGTGTGTGTGTGCGTGAGGGATCTGTGTGTGTGTGCGTCTGAGGGATCTGTGTGTGTGGGTTTGTGGGATCTGTCTGTGTGTGGGGTGGGGATTTGTGTGTGTGTGGGATCTCTGTGTATGTGTGTCTGTGAGGGTTCTGTGTGTGTGTCTGAGGGTTCTGTGTGTGTGTGTGTGTGTGTGTGAGGGATCAGTGTGTGTGTGTGTGAGGGATGTGTGTGTGTGTGTGTGTGAGGGATCAGTGTGTGTGTGTGTGGGATCAGAGCATGTGTGTGAGGGATCTGTGTGTGTATGAGGGATCAGTGTGTGTGTGTGTGAGGGATCAGTGTGTGTGTGAGGGATCTGTGTGTGTGTGTGAGGGATCAGTGTGTGTGTGCGTGAGGGATCTGTGTGTGTGTGCGTCTGAGGGATCTGTGTGTGTGGGTTTGCGGGATCTGTCTGTGTGTGGGGTGGGGATTTGTGTGTGTGTGGGATCTCTGTGTATGTGTGTCTGTGAGGGTTCTGTGTGTGTGTGTGAGGGTTCTGTGTGTGTGTGTGTGTGTGTGTGTGAGGGATCAGTGTGTGTGTGTGTGAGGGATGTGTGTGTGTGTGTGTGTGTGAGGGATCAGTGTGTGTGTGTGAGGGATCAGTGTGTGTGTGTGTGGGATCAGAGCATGTGTGTGAGGGATCTGTGTGTGTATGAGGGATCAGTGTGTGTGTGTGTGAGGGATCAGTGTGTGTGTGAGGGATCTGTGTGTGTGTGTGAGGGATCAGTGTGTGTGTGCGTGAGGGATCTGTGTGTGTGTGCGTGAGGGATCTGTGTGTGTGTGCGTCTGAGGGATCTGTGTGTGTGGGTTTGCGGGATCTGTCTGTGTGTGGGGTGGGGATTTGTGTGTGTGTGGGATCTCTGTGTATGTGTGTCTGTGAGGGTTCTGTGTGTGTGTGTGAGGGTTCTGTGCGTGTGTGTGTGTGTGTGTGTGTGTGTGAGAGATCAGTGTGTGTGTGTGTGAGGGATCAGTGTGTGTGTGTGTGGGATCAGAGCGTGTGTGTGAGGGATCTGTGTGTGTGTGAGGGATCAGTGCGAGTATGTGTGTGTGTGTATGTGTGGGATCTGTGTGTGTGAGGGTTCTGTGTGTGTGTGTGTGTGAGGGATCAGTGCATGTGTGAGTGTTGGGGGGGGATCTGTGTGAGAGATCAGTGTGTGTGTGTGTGTGTGTGTGTGTGTGTGTGAGGGATCAGTGTGTGTGTGTGGGATCTGTGTGAAGGATCTGTGTGTGTATATGTCTGTGAAGGATCAGTGTGTGTGTGTGTAGGATCTGTGTGTGTGTGTAGGATCTGTGTGTGTGTGAGGGATCTGTGTGTGTGTGAGGGATCTGTGTGTGTGTGTGAGGGAACAGTGTGTGTGTGTGAGGGATCAGTGTGTGTGTGTGTGAGGGATCAGTGTGTGTGTGTGTGAGGGATCAGTGTGTGTGTGTGTGAGGGATCTGTGTATGTGTGTGTGAGGGATCTGTGTGTGTGTGAGGGATCAGAGTGTGTGTGTGTGTGTGTGAGGGATCAGTGCGTGTGCGTGTGTGTGGCGGAGGATCTGTGTGAGTGATCTGTGTGTGTGTATATGTGTGAGGGATCAGTGTGTGTGAGGGATCTGTGTGTTTGAGGGATCTGTGTGTGTGTGTGTGATATGTGTGTGTATGTGCGAGGGAACTGTGTGTGTGCAAGGGATCTGTGTGTGCGTGTGGGATCTGTGTGTGTGCGTGTGGGATCAGTGTGTGTGTGTGTGAGGGATCAGTGTGTGTGTGTGTGAGGGATCTGTGTGTGTGTGTGTGTGTGTGTGTGCGTGAGGGATCTGTGTGTGTGTGCGTCTGAGGGATCTGTGTGTGTGGGTTTGCGGGATCTGTCTGTGTGTGGGGTGGGGATTTGTGTGTGTGTGGGATCTCTGTGTATGTGTGTCTGTGAGGGTTCTGTGTGTGTGTGTGAGGGTTCTGTGTGTGTGTGTGTGTGTGTGTGAGGGATGTGTGTGTGTGTGTGAGGGATGTGTGTGTGCGTGTGAGGGATCAGTTTGTGTGCGTGTGTGGGATCAGTGTGTGTGTGTGTGGGATCAGTGTGTGTGTGTGAGGGATAAGTGTGTGTCAGGGATCAGTGTGTGTGAGGGATCAGTGTGTGCGTGTGTGAGCGTGTGTGAGGGTTCAGTGTGTGTGTGTGTGTGGGATTAGAGCGTGTGTGTGAGGGATCTGTGTGTGTGTGAGGGATCAGTGCGAGTATGTGTGTGTGTGTGTATGTGTGGGATCTGTGTGTGTGAGGGTTCTGTGTGTGTGTGTGTGTGTGTGTGTGAGGGATCAGTGCATGTGTGAGAGTGTTGGGGGGGGATCTGTGTGAGAGATCAGTGTGTGTGTGTGTGTGTGTGAGGGATCAGTGTGTGTGTGTGGGATCTGTGTGAAGGATCTGTGTGTGTATATGTCTGTGAAGGATCAGTGTGTGTGTGTAGGATCTGTGTGTGTGTGTAGGATCTGTGTGTGTGTGAGGGATCTGTGTGTGTGTGTGAGGGATCAGTGTGTGTGTGTGAGGGATCTGTGTGTGTGTGTGAGGGATCTGTGTGTGTGAAGAATCTGTGTGTGTGTGTGTGTCAGAGGCATCTGTGTGTGTGTCTGTGAGGGATGTGTGTGTGCGTGTGAGGGATCAGTGTGTGTGCGTGTGAGGGATCAGTGTGTGTGTGTGTGAGGGATAAGTGTGTGTGAGGGATCAGTGTGTGTGAGGGATCAGTGTGTGCGTATGTGTGTGTGTGAGGGATCAGTGTGTGTGTGTGTGGGATCAGAGCGTATGTGTGAGGGATCAGTGCGAGTATGTGTGTGTGTGTATGTGTGGGATCTGTGTGTGTGTATGTGTGAGGGATCAGTGTGTGTGAGGGATCAGTGCATGTGTGAGAGTGTTGGGGGGGGATCTGTGTGAGAGATCAGTGTGTGTGTGTGTATGTGTGTGAGGGATCAGTGTGTGTGTGTGGGATCTGTGTGAGGGATCAGTGTGTGTATATGTCTGTGAGGGATCAGTGTGTGTGTGTGTGAGGGAAATGTGTGTGTGCGTGTGTGTGTGTGTGAGGGATCAGTGTGTGTGTGTGTGTGTGAGAGATCAATGTGTGTGTGTGAGGGATCAGTGTGTGTGCGCGTGAGGCATCAGTGTGTGTGCGCGTGAGGGATCAGTGTGTGTGTGCGTGAGGGATCAGTGTGTGTGTGCGTGAGGGATCAGTGTGTGTGTGCGTGAGGGATCAGTGTGTGTGTGCGTGAGGGATCAGTGTGTGTGTGCGTGAGGGATCAGTGTGTGTGTGCGTGAGGGATCAGTGTGTGTGTGCGTGAGGGATCAGTGTGTGTGTGCGTGAGGGATCAGTGTGTGTGTGCGTGAGGGATCAGTGTGTGTGTGCGTGAGGGATCAGTGTGTGTGTGTGAGGGATCTGTGTGTCTGTGTGTGAGGGATCAGTGTGTGTGTGCGTGAGGGATCAGTATGTGTGTACGTGAGGGATCAGTGTGTGTGTGCGTGAGGGATCTGTGTGTGTGTGCATCTGAGGGATCTGTGTGTGTGGGTTTGCGGGATCTGTCTGTGTGTGGGGTGGGGATTTGTGTGTGTGTGGGATCTCTGTGTATGTGTGTCTGTGAGGGATCTGTGTGTGTGTGAGGGATCAGTGCGAGTATGTGTGTGTGTGTATGTGTGGGATCTGTGTGTGTGAGGGATGTGTGTGTGTGAGGGATGTGTGTGTGTGTGTGTGTGTGTGTGTGAGGGATCTGTGTGTGTGTGTGTGTGAGGGATCTGTGTGTGTGTGTGTGTGTGTGTGAAGGATCTGTGTGTGTGTGTGTGTGAGTGTGTGTGTGAGGGATCTGTGTGTGTGAAGGATCTGTGTGTGTGTGTGTGTGTGTGAGAGGGATCTGTGTGTGTGTCTGTGAGGGATCAGTGTGTGTGTGTGAGGGATCAGTGTGTGTGTGTGTGAGGGTTCAGTGTGTGTGTGTGTGTGAGGGTTCAGTGTGTGTGTGCGTGTGAGGGATCAGTGTGTGTGTGTGTGAGGGATCAGAGTGTGCGTGTGTGAGGGATCAGTGTGTGTGTGAGAGATCAGTGTGTGTGTATGTGTGAGGGATCAGTGTGTGTGTGCGTGAGGGATCAGTGTGTGTGTGCATGAGGGATCAGTGTGTGTGTGCGTGAGGGATCAGTGTGTGTGGGCGTGAGGGATCAGTGTGTGTGTGCGTGAGGGATCAGTGTGTGTGCGTGAGGGATCAGAGCGTGTGCGTAAGGGATCAGTGTGTGTGTGCGTGAGGGATCTGTGTGGGTGCGTGAGGGATCAGTGTATGTGTGTGTGTGTTTGTGAGGGATCAGAGTGTGTGTGCGAGGGATCTGTGTGAGGGATAAGTGTGTGTGTGTAGGTGTATGTGTGTGAGGTTTCAGTGTGTGTGTGGGAGGGATCTGTGTGTGTGCGTGTCTATGTGTGTGTGGGATCAGTGTGTGTGTGTGTGTGTGTGAGGGATCAGAGCGTGTCTGTGAGGGATCAGAGCGTGTCTGTGAGGGATCAGAGCGTGTCTGTGAGGGATCAGAGCGTGACTGTGAGGGATCAGAGCGTGTGTGTGAGGGATCAGAGCGTGTGTGTGAGGGATCAGAGCGTGTGTGTGAGGGATCAGAATGTGTGCATGAGTGATCAGTGTGTGTGTGCGTGTCGTATTTGTGTGTGTGCGTGTGGGATCAGTGTGTGTGCGTATGGGATCAGTGTGTGTTTGCGTGTGGGATCAGTGTGTGTGTGCTTGAGGGATCAGTGTGTGTGTGCTTGAGGGATCAGTGTATGTGTGTGTGTGAGGGATCAGAGCGGGTGTGTGTGTGAGGTATCTGTGTGTGTGTGTGTGAGGGATCAGTGTGTGTTTGTGAGGGATCAGTGTGTGTGTGTGAGGGATCTGTGTGTGTGTGAGGGATCTGTGTGTGTGTGAGGGATCTGTGTGTGTGTGAGGGATCTGTGTGTGTGTGTGAGGGATCTGTGTGTGTGTGTGTGTGTGAGGGATCAGTGCGTGCGTGTGAGGGATCTGTGTGTGTGGAGGGATCAGTGAGTGTGTGCGTGTGGGATTAGTGTGTGTGTGCCTGTGGGATCAGTGTGTGTGCGTGAGGGATCAGTGTGTGTGTGAGGGATCAGTGTGTGCGTGTGTGAGGGATCAGTGTGTGTGTGTGCGTGTGGGATCAGTGTGTGTGTGCGTGTGGGATCAGTGTGTGTGTGCGTGAGGGATCAGTGTGTGTGTGCGTGTGGGATCAGTGTGTGTGTGCGTGAGGGATCAGTGTGTGTTGGGATCTGTGTGAGGGATCAGTGTGTGTGTAGGAGGAATCTGTGTGTGTGTGTGTGTGTGAGGGATCTGTGTGTGTGCGCGTGAGGGATCAGTGTGTGTGTGAGGGATCAGTGTGTGTGTGTGTGAGGGATCAGTGTGTGTGTGTGTGAGGGATCAGTGTGTGTGTGTGAGGGATCAGTGTGTGTGTGTGTGTGTGAGTGATCAGTGTGTGTGTGTGTGTGTGAGGGTTCTGTGTGTGTGTGTGTGTGTGTGAGGGATCAGTGTGTGTGTGTGTGAGGGATGTGTGTGTGCGTGTGAGGGATCAGTGTGTGTGCGTGTGAGGGATCAGTGTGTGTGTGTGAGGGATCAGTGTGTCTGAGGGATAAGTGTGTGTGAGGGATCAGTGAGTGTGAGGGATCAGTGTGTGCGTATGTGTGTGTGTGAGGGATCAGTGTGTGTGAGGGTTCTGTGTGTGTGTGTGAGGGATCAGTGTGTGTGAGGGATCAGTGCATGTGTGAGAGTGTTGGGGGGGGATCTGTGTGAGAGATCAGTGTGTGTGTGTGTGTGTGTGTGTGAGGGATCAGTGTGTGTGTGTGTGGGATCTGTGTGAAGGATCTGTGTGTGTATATGTCTGTGAAGGATCAGTGTGTGTGTGTGAGGGATCTGTGTGTGTGTAAGGGATCTGTGTGTGTGTGAGGGATCTGTGTGTGTGTGTGTGAGGGATCAGTGTGTGTGTGTGAGGGATCTGTGTGTGTGTGAGGGATCAGAGTGTGTGTGTGTGAGGGATCAGTGCGTGTGTGTGGCGGAGGATCTGTGTGAGTGATCTGTGTGTGTGTGTATATGTGTGAGGGATCTGTGTGTTTGAGGGATCCGTGTGTGTGTGTGTGATATGTGTGTGTATGTGCGAGGGAATTGTGTGTGTGCAAGGGATCTGTGTGTGCGAGGGATCTGTGTGTGCGAGGGATCTGTGTGTGCGAGGGATCTGTGTGTGCGTGTGGGATCAGTGTGTGTGTATGTGTGGGATCTGTGTGTGTGAGGGTTCTGTGTGTGTGTGTGTGTGTGTGTGAGGGATCAGTGTGTGTGAGGGATCAGTGCATGTGTGAAAGTGTTGGGGGGGGATCTGTGTGAGCGATCAGTGTGTGTGTGTGTATGTGTGTGAGGGATCAGTGTGTGTGTGTGTGAGGGATCAGTGTGTGTGTGTGTGAGGGATTAGTGTGTGTGTGTGTGAGGGATCAGTGTGTGTGTGTGTGTGAAGGATCAGTGTGTGTGAGGGATCAGTGTGTGTGTGCGTGAGGGATCTGTGTGTGTGTGCGTCTGAGGGATCTGTGTATGTGGGTTTGCGGGATCTGTCTGTGTGTGGGGTGGGGATTTGTGTGTGTGTGGGATCTCTGTGTATGTGTGTCTGTGAGGGATCTGTGTGTGTGTGAGGGATCAGTGCGAGTATGTGTGTGTGTGTATGTGTGGGATCTGTGTGTGTGAGGGATGTGTGTGTGTGTGTGTGTGTGTGTGTGTGTGTGTGAGGGATCTGTGTGTGTGTGTGTGTGTGAGGGATCTGTGTGTGTGTGTGTGTGTGTGAAGGATCTGTGTGTGTGTGTGTGTGTGAGTGTGTGTGTGAGGGATCTGTGTGTGTGTGTGTGAAGGATCTGTGTGTGTGAAGGATCTGTGTGTGTGTGTGTGTGTGTGTGTGTGAGCGGGATCTGTGTGTGTGTCTGTGAGGGATCAGTGTGTGTGTGTGAGGGATCAGTGTGTGTGTGTGTGAGGGTTCAGTGTGTGTGTGTGTGAGGGTTCAGTGTGTGTGTGCGTGTGAGGGATCAGTGTGTGTGTGTGTGAGGGATCAGTGTGTGTGTGAGGGATCAGAGTGTGCGTGTGTGAGGGATCAGTGTGTGTGTGAGAGATCAGTGTGTGTGTATGTGTGAGGGATCAGTGTGTGTGTGCGTGAGGGATCAGTGTGTGTGTGCATGAGGGATCAGTGTGTGTGTGTGTGAGGGATCAGTGTGTGTGTGTGTGTGAGTGATCAGTGTGTGTGTGTGTGTGTGAGGGTTCTGTGTGTGTGTGTGTGTGTGTGTGAGGGATCAGTGTGTGTGTGTGTGAGGGATGTGTGTGTGCGTGTGAGGGATCAGTGTGTGTGCGTGTGAGGGATCAGTGTGTGTGTGTGAGGGATCAGTGTGTCTGAGGGATAAGTGTGTGTGAGGGATCAGTGAGTGTGAGGGATCAGTGTGTGCGTATGTGTGTGTGTGAGGGATCAGTGTGTGTGAGGGTTCTGTGTGTGTGTGTGAGGGATCAGTGTGTGTGAGGGATCAGTGCATGTGTGAGAGTGTTGGGGGGGGATCTGTGTGAGAGATCAGTGTGTGTGTGTGTGTGTGTGTGTGAGGGATCAGTGTGTGTGTGTGTGGGATCTGTGTGAAGGATCTGTGTGTGTATATGTCTGTGAAGGATCAGTGTGTGTGTGTGAGGGATCTGTGTGTGTGTAAGGGATCTGTGTGTGTGTGAGGGATCTGTGTGTGTGTGTGTGAGGGATCAGTGTGTGTGTGTGAGGGATCTGTGTGTGTGTGAGGGATCAGAGTGTGTGTGTGTGAGGGATCAGTGCGTGTGTGTGGCGTAGGATCTGTGTGAGTGATCTGTGTGTGTGTGTATATGTGTGAAGGATCTGTGTGTTTGAGGGATCCGTGTGTGTGTGTGTGATATGTGTGTGTATGTGCGAGGGAACTGTGTGTGTGCAAGGGATCTGTGTGTGCGAGGGATCTGTGTGTGCGAGGGATCTGTGTGTGCGAGGGATCTGTGTGTGCGAGGGATCTGTGTGTGCGTGTGGGATCAGTGTGTGTGTATGTGTGGGATCTGTGTGTGTGAGGGTTCTGTGTGTGTGTGTGTGTGTGTGTGTGAGGGATCAGTGTGTGTGAGGGATCAGTGCATGTGTGAAAGTGTTGGGGGGGGATCTGTGTGAGCGATCAGTGTGTGTGTGTGTATGTGTGTGAGGGATCAGTGTGTGTGTGTGTGAGGGATCAGTGTGTGTGTGTGTGAGGGATTAGTGTGTGTGTGTGTGAGGGATCAGTGTGTGTGTGTGTGTGAAGGATCAGTGTGTGTGTGTGTGAGGGATCAGTGTGTGTGTGCGTGAGGGATCTGTGTGTGTGTGCGTCTGAGGGATCTGTGTATGTGGGTTTGCGGGATCTGTCTGTGTGTGGGGTGGGGATTTGTGTGTGTGTGGGATCTCTGTGTATGTGTGTCTGTGAGGGATCTGTGTGTGTGTGAGGGATCAGTGCGAGTATGTGTGTGTGTGTATGTGTGGGATCTGTGTGTGTGAGGGATGTGTGTGTGTGAGGGATGTGTGTGTGTGTGTGTGTGTGTGTGTGTGTGTGTGAGGGATCTGTGTGTGTGTGTGTGTGAGGGATCTGTGTGTGTGTGTGTGTGTGAAGGATCTGTGTGTGTGAGGGATCTGTGTGTGTGTGTGAGGGATCTGTGTGTGTGAAGGATCTGTGTGTGTGTGTGTGTGTGTGTGTGTGAGCGGGATCTGTGTGTGTGTCTGTGAGGGATCAGTGTGTGTGTGTGAGGGATCAGTGTGTGTGTGTGTGAGGGTTCAGTGTGTGTGTGTGTGAGGGTTCAGTGTGTGTGTGCGTGTGAGGGATCAGTGTGTGTGTGTGTGAGGGATCAGTGTGTGTGTGAGGGATCAGAGTGTGCGTGTGTGAGGGATCAGTGTGTGTGTGAGAGATCAGTGTGTGTGTATGTGTGAGGGATCAGTGTGTGTGTGCGTGAGGGATCAGTGTGTGTGTGCATGAGGGATCAGTGTGTGTGTGCGTGAGGGATCAGTGTGTGTGTGCATGAGGGATCAGTGTGTGTGTGCGTGAGGGATCAGTGTGTGTGCGTGAGGGATCAGTGTGTGTGCGTGAGGGATCAGAGCGTGTGCGTGAGGGATCAGTGTGTGTGTGCGTGAGGGATCTGTGTGGGTGCGTGAGGGATCAGTGTATGTGTGTGTGTGTTTGTGAGGGATCAGAGTGTGTGTGCGAGGGATCTGTGTGAGGGATAAGTGTGTGTGTGTAGGTGTATGTGTGTGAGGTTTCAGTGTGTGTGTGGGAGGGATCTGTGTGTGTGCGTGTCTATGTGTGTGAGGGATCAGTGTGTGTGTGTGTGTGTGTGTGAGGGATCAGAGCGTGTCTGTGAGGGATCAGAGCGTGTCTGTGAGGGATCAGAGCGTGCCTGTGAGGGATCAGAGCGTGACTGTGAGGGATCAGAGCGTGTGTGTGAGGGATCAGAGCGTGTGTGTGAGGGATCAGAGCGTGTGTGTGAGGGATCAGAATGTGTGCATGAGTGATCAGTGTGTGTGTGCGTGTCGTATTTGTGTGTGTGCGTGTGGGATCAGTGTGTGTGCGTATGGGATCAGTGTGTGTTTGCGTGTGGGATCAGTGTGTGTGTGCTTGAGGGATCAGTGTGTGTGTGCTTGAGGGATCAGTGTATGTGTGTGTGTGAGGGATCAGAGCGGGTGTGTGTGTGAGGTATCTGTGTGTGTGTGTGTGAGGGATCAGTGTGTGTTTGTGAGGGATCAGTGTGTGTGTGTGAGGGATCTGTGTGTGTGTGAGGGATCTGTGTGTGTGTGAGGGATCTGTGTGTGTGTGAGGGATCTGTGTGTGTGTGAGGGATCTGTGTGTGTGTGTGAGGGATCTGTGTGTGTGTGTGTGTGTGAGGGATCAGTGCGTGCGTGTGAGGGATCTGTGTGTGTGGAGGGATCAGTGAGTGTGTGCGTGTGGGATTAGTGTGTGTGTGCCTGTGGGATCAGTGTGTGTGTGTGAGGGATCAGTGTGTGCGTGTGTGAGGGATCAGTGTGTGTGTGTGCGTGTGGGATCAGTGTGTGTGTGCGTGTGGGATCAGTGTGTGTGTGCGTGAGGGATCAGTGTGTGTGTGCGTGTGGGATCAGTGTGTGTGTGCGTGAGGGATCAGTGTGTGTTGGGATCTGTGTGAGGGATCAGTGTGTGTGTAGGAGGAATCTGTGTGTGTGTGTGTGTGTGAGGGATCTGTGTGTGTGCGCGTGAGGGATCAGTGTGTGTGTGAGGGATCAGTGTGTGTGTGTGTGAGGGATCAGTGTGTGTGTGTGTGAGGGATCAGTGTGTGTGTGTGAGGGATCAGTGTGTGTGTGTGTGTGTGAGTGATCAGTGTGTGTGTGTGTGTGTGAGGGTTCTGTGTGTGTGTGTGTGTGTGAGGGATCAGTGTGTGTGTGTGTGAGGGATGTGTGTGTGCGTGTGAGGGATCAGTGTGTGTGCGTGTGAGGGATCAGTGTGTGTGTGTGAGGAATCAGTGTGTCTGAGGGATAAGTGAGTGTGAGGGATCAGTGTGTGCGTATGTGTGTGTGTGAGGGATCAGTGTGTGTGAGGGTTCTGTGTGTGTGTGTGTGTGTGTGTGTGAGGGATCAGTGTGTGTGAGGGATCAGTGCATGTGTGAGAGTGTTGGGGGGGATCTGTGTGAGAGATCAGTGTGTGTGTGTGTGTGTGTGTGTGTGTGAGGGATCAGTGTGTGTGTGTGTAGGATCTGTGTGTGTATATGTCTGTGAAGGATCAGTGTGTGTGTGTGAGGGATCTGTGTGTGTGTGAGGGATCTGTGTGTGTGTGTGTGTGAGGGATCAGTGTGTGTGTGTGAGGGATCTGTGTGTGTGTGAGGGATCAGAGTGTGTGTGTGTGAGGGATCAGTGCGTGTGTGTGGCGGAGGATCTGTGTGAGTGATCTGTGTGTGTGTGTATATGTGTGAGGGATCTGTGTGTTTGAGGGATCTGTGTGTGTGTGTGTGATATGTGTGTGTATGTGCGAGGGAACTGTGTGTGTGCAAGGGATCTGTGTGTGCGAGGGATCTGTGTGTGCGAGGGATCTGTGTGTGCGAGGGATCTGTGTGTGCGTGTGGGATCAGTGTGTGTGTATGTGTGGGATCTGTGTGTGTGAGGGTTCTGTGTGTGTGTGTGTGTGTGTGTGTGTGAGGGATCAGTGCATGTGTGAAAGTGTTGGGGGGGGATCTGTGTGAGCGATCAGTGTGTGTGTGTGTATGTGTGTGAGGGATCAGTGTGTATGTGTGTGAGGGATCAGTGTGTGTGTGTGTGAGGGATCAGTGTGTGTGTGTGTGAGGGATCAGTGTGTGTGTGTGTGAGGGATCAGTGTGTGTGTGTCTGTGAGGGATCAGTGTGTGTGTGTGTGAGGGATCAGTGTGTGTGTGCGTGAGGGATCTGTGTGTGTGTGCGTCTGAGGGATCTGTGTGTGTGGGTTTGCGGGATCTGTCTGTGTGTGGGGTGGGGATTTGTGTGTGTGTGGGATCTCTGTGTATGTGTGTCTGTGAGGGATCTGTGTGTGTGTGAGGGATCAGTGCGAGTATGTGTGTGAGGGATCTGTGTGTGTGTGTCTGTGTGTGAGGGATCTGTGTGTGTGTGTGTGAGGGATCTGTGTGTGTGTGAGGGATCTGTGTGTGTGTGTGAGGGATCTGTGTGTGTGTGTGAGGGATCTGTGTGTGTGAAGGATCTGTGTGTGTGTGTGTGTGTGAGAGGGATCTGTGTGTGTGTCTGTGAGGGATCAGTGTGTGTGTGTGAGGGATCAGTGTGTGTGTGTGTGAGGGTTCAGTGTGTGTGTGTGTGAGGGATGTGTGTGTGCGTGTGAGGGATCAGTGTGTGTGTGCGTGAGGGATCAGTGTGTGTGTGTGAGGGATAAGTGTGTGTCAGGGATCAGTGTGTGTGAGGGATCAGTGTGTGTGTATGTGTGTGTGAGGGATCAGTGTGTGTGTGTGTGGGATCAGAGCGTGTGTGTGAGGGATCTGTGTGTGTGTGAGGGATCAGTGCGAGTATGTGTGTGTGTGTATGTGTGGGATCTGTGTGTGTGAGGGTTCTGTGTGTGTGTGTGTGTGTGTGTGTGTGTGAGGGATCAGTGTGTGTGAGGGATCAGTGCATGTGTGAGAGTGTTGGGGGGGGATCTGTGTGAGAGATCAGTGTGTGTGTGTGTATGTGTGTGAGGGATCAGTGTGTGTGTGTGTGAGGGATCAGTGTGTGTGTGTGTGAGGGATCAGTGTGTGTGTGTGTGAGGGATCTGTGTGTGTGTGTGTGTGTGTGTGTGTGTGTGTGAGGGATCTGTGTGTGTGTGTATGAGGGATCAGTGTGTGTGTGTGTGAGGGATCAGTGTGTGTGTGTGAGGGATCAGTGTGTGTGTGCGTGAGGGATCTGTGTGTGTGTGCGTCTGAGGGATCTGTGTGTGTGGGTTTGTGGGATCTGTCTGTGTGTGGGGTGGGGATTTGTGTGTGTGTGGGATCTCTGTGTATGTGTGTCTGTGAGGGTTCTGTGTGTGTGTGTGAGGGTTCTGTGTGTGTGTGTGTGTGTGTGTGAGGGATCAGTGTGTGTGTGTGTGAGGGATGTGTGTGTGTGTGTGTGTGAGGGATCAGTGTGTGTGTGTGAGGGATCAGTGTGTGTGTGTGTGGGATCAGAGCGTGTGTATGAGGGATCAGTGTGTGTGTGTGTGAGGGATCAGTGTGTGTGTGAGGGATCTGTGTGTGTGTGTGAGGGATCAGTGTGTGCGAGCGTGAGGGATCTGTGTGTGTGTGCGTCTGAGGGATCTGTGTGTGTGGGTTTGCGGGATCTGTCTGTGTGTGGGGTGGGGATTTGTGTGTGTGTGGGATCTCTGTGTATGTGTGTCTGTGAGGGTTCTGTGTGTGTCTGTGAGGGTTCTGTGTGTGTGTGTGAGGGTTCTGTGTGTGTGTGTGTGTGTGTGTGTGTGTGTGTGAGGGATCAGTGTGTGTGTGTGTGAGGGATGTGTGTGTGTGTGTGAGGGATCAGTGTGTGTGTGTGTGGGATCAGAGCGTGTGTGTGAGGGATCTGTGTGTGTGTGAGGGATCTGTGTGTGTGTGAGGGATCAGTGCGAGTATGTGTGTGTGTGTATGTGTGGGATCTGTGTGTGTGAGGGTTCTGTGTGTGTGTGTGTGTGAGGGATCAGTGCATGTGTGAGTGTTGGGGGGGGATCTGTGTGAGAGATCAGTGTGTGTGTGTGTGTGTGTGTGTGTGTGAGGGATCAGTGTGTGTGTGTGGGATCTGTGTGAAGGATCTGTGTGTGTATATGTCTGTGAAGGATCAGTGTGTGTGTGTGTAGGATCTGTGTGTGTGTGTAGGATCTGTGTGTGTGTGAGGGATCTGTGTGTGTGTGAGGGATCTGTGTGTGTGTGTGAGGGAACAGTGTGTGTGTGTGAGGGATCAGTGTGTGTGTGTGTGAGGGATCAGTGTGTGTGTGTGTGAGGGATCAGTGTGTGTGTGTGTGAGGGATCAGTGTGTGTGTGTGTGAGGGATCTGTGTATGTGTGTGTGAGCGATCTGTGTGTGTGTGAGGGATCAGAGTGTGTGTGTGTGTGTGAGGGATCAGTGCGTGTGCGTGTGTGTGGCGGAGGATCTGTGTGAGTGATCTGTGTGTGTGTGTATATGTGTGAGGGATCAGTGTGTGTGAGGGATCTGTGTGTTTGAGGGATCTGTGTGTGTGTGTGTGATATGTGTGTGTATGTGCGAGGGAACTGTGTGTGTTCAAGGGATCTGTGTGTGCGTGGGATCTGTGTGTGCGCGGGATCTGTGTGTGCTTGTGGGATCTGTGTGTGTGCGTGTGGGATCAGTGTGTGTGTGTGTGTGTGAGGGATCAGTGTGTGTGTGTGTGAGGCATCTGTGTGTGTGTGTGTGTGTGTGTGTGTGTGTGTGTGTGTGTGTGTGTGTGTGTGTGTGTGAGGGATCTGTGTGTGTGTGTATGAGGGATCAGTGTGTGTGTGTGTGAGGGATCGGTGTGTGTGTGTGAGGGATTTGTGTGTGTGTGTGTGTGAGGGATCAGTGTGTGTGTGCGTGAGGGATCAGTGTGTGTGTTCGTGAGGGATCTGTGTGTGTGTGCGTCTGAGGGATCTGTGTGTGTGGGTTTGCGGGATCTGTCTGTGTGTGGGGTGGGGATTTGTGCGTGTGTGGGATCTCTGTGTATGTGTGTCTGTGAGGGATCTGTGTGTGTGTGAGGGATCAGTGCGAGTATGTGTGTGTGTGTATGTGTGGGATCTGTGTGTGTGAGGGATGTGTGTGGGTGAGGGATGTGTGTGGGTGAGGGATGTGTGTGTGTGTGTGTGTGAGGGATCTGTGTGTGTGTGTGTGAGGGATCTGTGTGTGTGTGAGTGTGTGTGTGAGGGATCTGTGTGTGTGTGTGAGGGATCTGTGTTTGTGAGGGATCTGTGTGTGTGAGGGCTCTCTGTGTGTGAAGGATCTGTGTGTGTGTGTGTGTGAGGGATCTGTGTGTGTGTCTGTGAGGGATCAGTGTGTGTGTGTGAGGGATCAGTGTGTGTGTGTGTGAGGGTTCAGTGTGTGTGTGCGTTTGGGATGTGTGTGTGCGTGTGAGGGATCAGTGTGTGTGCGTGTGAGGGATCAGTGTGTGCGTGTGAGGGATAAGTGTGTGTCAGGGATCAGTGTGTGTGAGGGATCAGTGTGTGCGCATGTGTGTGTGTGAGGGATCAGTGTGTGTGTGTGTGTGGGATCAGAGCGTGTGTGTGAGGGATCTGTGTGTGTGTGAGGGATCAGTGCGAGTATGTGTGTGTGTGTATGTGTGGGATCTGTGTGTGTGAGGGTTCTGTGTGTGTGTGTGTGTGTGTGTAAGGGATCAGTGTGTGTGAGGGATCAGTGCATGTGTGAGAGTGTTGGGAGGGGGATCTGTGTGAGAGATCTGTGTGTGTGTGTATGTGTGTGAGGGATCAGTGTGTGTGTGTGTGAGGGATCTGTGTGTGTGTGTGTGAGGGTTCAGTGTGTGTGTGTGTGAGGGATCAGTGTGTGTGTGTGTGAGGGATCAGTGTGTGTGTGTGTGAGGGATCTGTGTGTGTGTGTGTGTGTGTGTGTGTGTGTGTTTGTGAGGGATCAGTGTGTGTGTGTATGAGGGATCAGTGTGTGTGTGAGGGATCAGTGTGTGTGTGAGGGATCTGTGTGTGTGTGTGTGAGCAATCAGTGTGTGTGTGCGTGAGGGATCTGTGTGTGTGTGCGTCTGAGGGAGCTGTGTGTGTGGGTTTGCGGGATCTGTCTCTGTGTGGGGTGGGGATTTGTGTGTGTGTGGGATCTCTGTGTATGTGTGTCTGTGAGGGATCTGTGTGTGTGTGAGGGATCAGTGCGAGTATGTGTGTGTGTATGTGTGGGATGTGTGTGTGTGAGGGATGTGTGTGTGTGTGTGTGTGTGTGTGTGTGTGTGTGTGTGGGATCTGTGTGTGTGTGTGTGTGAGGGATCTGTGTGTGTGTGTGTGTGTGAGGGATCTGTGTGTGTGTGTGAAGGATCTGTGTGTGTGTGTGTGTGTGAGACGGATCTGTGTGTGTGTCTGGGAGGGATCAGTGTGTGTGTGTGAGGGATCAGTGTGTGTGTGTGTGTGAGGGTTCAGTGTGTTTGTGTGTGAGGGATAAGTGTGTGTCAGGGATCAGTGTGTGTGTGGGATTAGAGCGTGTGTGTGAGGGATCTGTGTGTGTGTGAGGGATCAGTGCGAGTCTGTGTGTGTGAGGGTTGTGTGTGTGTGTGTGTGTCTGTGTGTGTGATCAGTGTGTGTGGGATCAGTGTGTGTGAGGGATCAGTGCATGTGCGAGAGTGTTGGGGGTGGGATCTGTGTGAGAGATCAGTGTGTGTGTGTGTATGTGTGTGAGGGATCAGTGTGCATGTGTGGGATCTGTGTGAGGGATCAGTGTGTGTATATGTCTGTGAGGGATCAGTGTGTGTGTGTGAGGGAAATGTGTGTGTGCGTGTGTGTGTGAGGGATCAGTGTGTGTGTGTGTGTGTGTGTGTGTGTGTGAGGGATCAATGTGTGTGCGTGAGGGATCAGTGTGTGTGCGCATGAGGGATCAGTGTGTGTGTGCGTGAGGGATCAGTGTGTGTGTGCGTGAGGGATCAGTGTGTGTGTGCGTGAGGGATCAGTGTGTGTGCGTGAGGGATCAGTGTGTGTGTGCGTGAGGGATCAGTGTGTGTGTGCGTGAGGGATCAGTGTGTGTGTGCGTGAGGGATCAGTGTGTATGTGCGTGAGGGATCAGTGTGTGTGTGCGTGAGTGATCAGTGTGTGTGTGCGTGAGGGATCAGTGTGTGTGTGCGTGAGGGATCAGTGCGTGTGTGCGTGAGGGATCAGTGTGTTTGCGCGTGAGGGATCAGTGTGTGTGCGCGTGAGGGATCAGTGTGTGTGTGCGTGAGGGATCTGTGTGTATGCGTGAGGGATCAGTGCATGTGTGTGTGTGTGGGGGTGGAATCTGTGTGAGAGATCAGTGTGTGTGTGTGAGGGATCTGTGTGTGTGTGAGGGATCTGTGTGTGTGTTGGGATCTTTGTGAGGGATGAGTGTGTGTGTGTGTGTGTGTGTGTGTGAGGGATCTGTGTGTGTGTGTGTGAGGGATCAGAGCGAGTGTGTGAGGGATCAGAGCGTGTGTGTGTGAGGGATCAGTGTGTGTGTGTGAGGGATCAGTGTGTGTGTGTGTGAGGGATCAGTGTGTGTGTGCGTGAGGGATCAGTGTGTGTGTGCGTGAGGGATCAGTGTGTGTGTGCGTGAGGGATCAGTGTGTGTGTGCGTGAGGGATCAGTGTGTGTGTGCGTGAGGGATCAGTGTGTGTGTGCGTGAGGGATCAGTGTGTGTGAGGGATCAGTGTGTGTGAGGGATCAGTGTGTGTGAGGGATCAGTGTGTGTGAGGGATCAGTGTGTGCGAGGGATCTGTGTGTGCGAGGGATCTGTGTGTGCGAGGGATCTGTGTGTGCGAGGGATCTGTGTGTGCGAGGGATCTGTGTGTGCGTGTGGGATCTGTGTGTGTGAGGGATCTGTGTGTGTGTGTGTGTGAGGGATCTGTGTGTGTGTGTGTGTGAGGGATCTGTGTGTGTGTGTGTGTGAGGGATCTGTGTGTGTGTGTGTGTGAGGGATCTGTGTGTGTGTGTGTGTGTGTGTGATATGTGTGTGTATGTGCGAGGGAACTGTGTGTGTGCAAGGGATCTGTGTGTGCGAGGGATCTGTGTGTGCGAGGGATCTGTGTGTGCGAGGGATCTGTGTATGCGAGGGATCTGTGTGTGCGAGGGATCTGTGTGTGCGTGTGGGATCTGTGTGTGTGTGTGTGAGGGATCAGTGTGTGTGTGTGTGAGGGATCTGTGTGTGTGTGTGTGTGTGAGGGATCTGTGTGTGTGTGTGTGTGAGGGATCTGTGTGTGTGTGTATGAGGGATCAGTGTGTGTGTGTGTGAGGGATCAGTGTGTGTGTGTGAGGGATCTGTGTGTGTGTGTGTGAGGGATCAGTGTGTGTGTGCGTGAGGGATCAGTGTGTGTGTACGTGAGGGATCAGTGTGTGTGTGCGTGAGGGATCTGTATGTGTGTGCATCTGAGGGATTTGTGTGTGTGGGTTTGCGGGATCTGTCTGTGTGTGGGGTGGGGATTTGTGTGTGTGTGGGATCTCTGTGTATGTGTGTCTGTGAGGGATCTGTGTGTGTGTGAGGGATCAGTGCGAGTATGTGTGTGTGTGTATGTGTGGGATCTGTGTGTGTGAGGGATGTGTGTGGGTGAGGGATGTGTGTGGGTGAGGGATGTGTGTGTGTGTGTGTGTGAGGGATCTGTGTGTGTGTGTGTGAGGGATCTGTGTGTGTGTGAGTGTGTGTGTGAGGGATCTGTGTGTGTGTGTGAGGGATCTGTGTTTGTGAGGGATCTGTGTGTGTGAGGGCTCTCTGTGTGTGAAGGATCTGTGTGTGTGTGTGTGTGAGGGATCTGTGTGTGTGTCTGTGAGGGATCAGTGTGTGTGTGTGAGGGATCAGTGTGTGTGTGTGTGAGGGTTCAGTGTGTGTGTGCGTTTGGGATGTGTGTGTGCGTGTGAGGGATCAGTGTGTGTGCGTGTGAGGGATCAGTGTGTGCGTGTGAGGGATAAGTGTGTGTCAGGGATCAGTGTGTGTGAGGGATCAGTGTGTGCGCATGTGTGTGTGTGAGGGATCAGTGTGTGTGTGTGTGTGGGATCAGAGCGTGTGTGTGAGGGATCTGTGTGTGTGTGAGGGATCAGTGCGAGTATGTGTGTGTGTGTATGTGTGGGATCTGTGTGTGTGAGGGTTCTGTGTGTGTGTGTGTGTGTGTGTAAGGGATCAGTGTGTGTGAGGGATCAGTGCATGTGTGAGAGTGTTGGGAGGGGGATCTGTGTGAGAGATCTGTGTGTGTGTGTATGTGTGTGAGGGATCAGTGTGTGTGTGTGTGAGGGATCTGTGTGTGTGTGTGTGAGGGTTCAGTGTGTGTGTGTGTGAGGGATCAGTGTGTGTGTGTGTGAGGGATCAGTGTGTGTGTGTGTGAGGGATCTGTGTGTGTGTGTGTGTGTGTGTGTGTGTGTGTTTGTGAGGGATCAGTGTGTGTGTGTATGAGGGATCAGTGTGTGTGTGAGGGATCAGTGTGTGTGTGAGGGATCTGTGTGTGTGTGTGTGAGCAATCAGTGTGTGTGTGCGTGAGGGATCTGTGTGTGTGTGCGTCTGAGGGAGCTGTGTGTGTGGGTTTGCGGGATCTGTCTCTGTGTGGGGTGGGGATTTGTGTGTGTGTGGGATCTCTGTGTATGTGTGTCTGTGAGGGATCTGTGTGTGTGTGAGGGATCAGTGCGAGTATGTGTGTGTGTATGTGTGGGATGTGTGTGTGTGAGGGATGTGTGTGTGTGTGTGTGTGTGTGTGTGTGTGTGTGTGTGTGTGGGATCTGTGTGTGTGTGTGTGTGAGGGATCTGTGTGTGTGTGTGTGTGTGAGGGATCTGTGTGTGTGTGTGAAGGATCTGTGTGTGTGTGTGTGTGTGAGACGGATCTGTGTGTGTGTCTGGGAGGGATCAGTGTGTGTGTGTGAGGGATCAGTGTGTGTGTGTGTGTGAGGGTTCAGTGTGTTTGTGTGTGAGGGATAAGTGTGTGTCAGGGATCAGTGTGTGTGTGGGATTAGAGCGTGTGTGTGAGGGATCTGTGTGTGTGTGAGGGATCAGTGCGAGTCTGTGTGTGTGAGGGTTGTGTGTGTGTGTGTGTGTCTGTGTGTGTGATCAGTGTGTGTGGGATCAGTGTGTGTGAGGGATCAGTGCATGTGCGAGAGTGTTGGGGGTGGGATCTGTGTGAGAGATCAGTGTGTGTGTGTGTATGTGTGTGAGGGATCAGTGTGCATGTGTGGGATCTGTGTGAGGGATCAGTGTGTGTATATGTCTGTGAGGGATCAGTGTGTGTGTGTGAGGGAAATGTGTGTGTGCGTGTGTGTGTGAGGGATCAGTGTGTGTGTGTGTGTGTGTGTGTGTGTGTGAGGGATCAATGTGTGTGCGTGAGGGATCAGTGTGTGTGCGCATGAGGGATCAGTGTGTGTGTGCGTGAGGGATCAGTGTGTGTGTGCGTGAGGGATCAGTGTGTGTGTGCGTGAGGGATCAGTGTGTGTGCGTGAGGGATCAGTGTGTGTGTGCGTGAGGGATCAGTGTGTGTGTGCGTGAGGGATCAGTGTGTGTGTGCGTGAGGGATCAGTGTGTATGTGCGTGAGGGATCAGTGTGTGTGTGCGTGAGTGATCAGTGTGTGTGTGCGTGAGGGATCAGTGTGTGTGTGCGTGAGGGATCAGTGCGTGTGTGCGTGAGGGATCAGTGTGTTTGCGCGTGAGGGATCAGTGTGTGTGCGCGTGAGGGATCAGTGTGTGTGTGCGTGAGGGATCTGTGTGTATGCGTGAGGGATCAGTGCATGTGTGTGTGTGTGGGGGTGGAATCTGTGTGAGAGATCAGTGTGTGTGTGTGAGGGATCTGTGTGTGTGTGAGGGATCTGTGTGTGTGTTGGGATCTTTGTGAGGGATGAGTGTGTGTGTGTGTGTGTGTGTGTGTGAGGGATCTGTGTGTGTGTGTGTGAGGGATCAGAGCGAGTGTGTGAGGGATCAGAGCGTGTGTGTGTGAGGGATCAGTGTGTGTGTGTGAGGGATCAGTGTGTGTGTGTGTGAGGGATCAGTGTGTGTGTGCGTGAGGGATCAGTGTGTGTGTGCGTGAGGGATCAGTGTGTGTGTGCGTGAGGGATCAGTGTGTGTGTGCGTGAGGGATCAGTGTGTGTGTGCGTGAGGGATCAGTGTGTGTGTGTGTGAAGGATCAGTGTGTGTGAGGGATCAGTGTGTGTGAGGGATCAGTGTGTGTGAGGGATCAGTGTGTGTGAGGGATCAGTGTGTGCGAGGGATCTGTGTGTGCGAGGGATCTGTGTGTGCGAGGGATCTGTGTGTGCGAGGGATCTGTGTGTGCGAGGGATCTGTGTGTGCGTGTGGGATCTGTGTGTGTGAGGGATCTGTGTGTGTGTGTGTGTGAGGGATCTGTGTGTGTGTGTGTGTGAGGGATCTGTGTGTGTGTGTGTGTGAGGGATCTGTGTGTGTGTGTGTGTGAGGGATCTGTGTGTGTGTGTGTGTGTGTGTGATATGTGTGTGTATGTGCGAGGGAACTGTGTGTGTGCAAGGGATCTGTGTGTGCGAGGGATCTGTGTGTGCGAGGGATCTGTGTGTGCGAGGGATCTGTGTATGCGAGGGATCTGTGTGTGCGAGGGATCTGTGTGTGCGTGTGGGATCTGTGTGTGTGTGTGTGAGGGATCAGTGTGTGTGTGTGTGAGGGATCTGTGTGTGTGTGTGTGTGTGAGGGATCTGTGTGTGTGTGTGTGTGAGGGATCTGTGTGTGTGTGTATGAGGGATCAGTGTGTGTGTGTGTGAGGGATCAGTGTGTGTGTGTGAGGGATCTGTGTGTGTGTGTGTGAGGGATCAGTGTGTGTGTGCGTGAGGGATCAGTGTGTGTGTACGTGAGGGATCAGTGTGTGTGTGCGTGAGGGATCTGTATGTGTGTGCATCTGAGGGATTTGTGTGTGTGGGTTTGCGGGATCTGTCTGTGTGTGGGGTGGGGATTTGTGTGTGTGTGGGATCTCTGTGTATGTGTGTCTGTGAGGGATCTGTGTGTGTGTGAGGGATCAGTGCGAGTATGTGTGTGTGTGTATGTGTGGGATCTGTGTGTGTGAGGGATGTGTGTGTGTGAGGGATGTGTGTGTGTGAGGGATGTGTGTGTGTGTGTGAGGGATCTGTGTGTGTGTGTGTGTGAGGGATCTGTGTGTGTGTGTGTGTGTGTGTGTGTGTGTGTGTGAGGGATCTGTGTGTGTGTGTGAGGGATCTGTGTGTGTGTGTGAGGGATCTGTGTGTGTGAAGGATCTGTGTGTGTGTGTGTGAGAGGGATCTGTGTGTGTGTGTGTGAGGGATCAGTGTGTGTGTGTGAGGGATCAGTGTGTGTGTGTGTGAGGGTTCAGTGTGTGTGTGTGTGAGGGTTCAGTGTGTGTGTGCGTGTGAGGGATCAGTGTGTGTGTGTGTGTGAGGGATCAGTGTGTGTGTGAGGGATCAGAGTGTGCGTGTGTGAGGGATCAGTGTGTGTGTGAGAGATCAGTGTGTGTGTATGTGTGAGGGATCAGTGTGTGTGTGCGTGAGGGATCAGTGTGTGTGTGCATGAGGGATCAGTGTGTGTGTGCGTGAGGGATCAGTGTGTGTGTGCGTGAGGGATCAGTGTGTGTGTGCGTGAGGGATCAGTGTGTGTGCGTGAGGGATCAGAGCGTGTGCGTGAGGGATCAGTGTGTGTGTGCGTGAGGGATCAGTGTGTGTGTGCGTGAGGGATCTGTGTGGGTGCGTGAGGGATCTGTGTGTGTGTGTGTTTGTGAGGGATCAGAGTGTGTGTGCGAGGGATCTGTGTGAGGGATAAGTGTGTGTGTGTAGGTGTATGTGTGTGAGGTTTCAGTGTGTGTGTGGGAGGGATCTGTGTGTGTGCGTGTCTATGTGTGTGAGGGATCAGTGTGTGTGTGTGTGTGTGTGAGGGATCAGAGCGTGTCTGTGAGGGATCAGAGCGTGTCTGTGAGGGATCAGAGCGTGTCTGTGAGGGATCAGAGCGTGACTGTGAGGGATCAGAGCGTGTGTGTGAGGGATCAGAGCGTGTGTGTGAGGGATCAGAGCGTGTGTGTGAGGGATCAGAATGTGTGCATGAGTGATCAGTGTGTGTGTGCGTGTCGTATTTGTGTGTGTGCGTGTGGGATCAGTGTGTGTGCGTATGGGATCAGTGTGTGTTTGCGTGTGGGATCAGTGTGTGTGTGCTTGAGGGATCAGTGTGTGTGTGCTTGAGGGATCAGTGTATGTGTGTGTGTGAGGGATCAGAGCGGGTGTGTGTGTGAGGTATCTGTGTGTGTGTGTGTGAGGGATCAGTGTGTGTTTGTGAGGGATCAGTGTGTGTGTGTGAGGGATCTGTGTGTGTGTGAGGGATCTGTGTGTGTGTGAGGGATCTGTGTGTGTGTGAGGGATCTGTGTGTGTGTGTGAGGGATCTGTGTGTGTGTGTGTGTGTGTGAGGGATCAGTGCGTGCGTGTGAGGGATCTGTGTGTGTGGAGGGATCAGTGAGTGTGTGCGTGTGGGATTAGTGTGTGTGTGCCTGTGGGATCAGTGTGTGTGCGTGAGGGATCAGTGTGTGTGTGAGGGATCAGTGTGTGCGTGTGTGAGGGATCAGTGTGTGTGTGTGCGTGTGGGATCAGTGTGTGTGTGCGTGTGGGATCAGTGTGTGTGTGCGTGTGGGATCAGTGTGTGTGTGCGTGAGGGATCAGTGTGTGTGTGCGTGTGGGATCAGTGTGTGTGTGCGTGAGGGATCAGTGTGTGTTGGGATCTGTGTGAGGGATCAGTGTGTGTGTAGGAGGAATCTGTGTGTGTGTGTGTGTGAGGGATCTGTGTGTGTGCGCGTGAGGGATCAGTGTGTGTGAGGGATCAGTGTGTGTGTGTGTGAGGGATCAGTGTGTGTGTGTGTGAGGGATCAGTGTGTGTGTGTGTGAGGGATCAGTGTGTGTGTGTGAGGGATCAGTGTGTGTGTGTGTGTGTGAGTGATCAGTGTGTGTGTGTGTGTGTGAGGGATCTGTGTGTGTGTGGATCTGAGGGATCTGTGTGTGTGTGCGTCTGAGGGATCTGTGTGTGTGTGCGTCTGAGGGATTGTGTGTGTGCGAGGGATCTGTGTGTGTGTGTGAGGGTTCTGTGTGTGTGCGTGTGTGTGTGTGTGAGGGATCAGTGTGTGTGTATGTGAGGGATGTGTGTGTGCGTGTGAGGGATCAGTGTGTGTGCGTGTGAGGGATCAGTGTGTGTGTGTGAGGGATCAGTGTGTTTGAGGGATAAGTGTGTGTGAGGGATCAGTGTGTGTGAGGGATCAGTGTGTGCGTATGTGTGTGTGTGAGGGATCAGTGTGTGTGAGGGTTCTGTGCGTGTGTGTGTGTGTGTGTGTGTGTGTGTGTGTGTGTGTGTGTGTGAGGGATCAGTGTGTGTGAGGGATCAGTGCATGTGTGAGAGTGTTGGGGGGGGATCTGTGTGAGAGATCTGTGTGTGTGTGTGTGTGTGTGTGTGAGGGATCAGTGTGTGTGTGTGTGGGATCTGTGTGAAGGATCTGTGTGTGTATGTCTGTGAAGGATCAGTGTGTGTGTGTGAGGGATCTGTGTGTGTGTGAGGGATCTGTGTGTGTGTGTGTGAGGGATCAGTGTGTGTGTGTGAGGGATCTGTGTGTGTGTGAGGGATCAGAGTGTGTGTGTGTGAGGGATCAGTGCGTGTGCGTGTGTGTGGCGGAGGATCTGTGTGAGTGATCTGTGTGTGTGTGTATATGTGTGAGGGATCTGTGTGTTTGAGGGATCTGTGTGTGTGTGTGTGATATGTGTGTATGTGCGAGGGAACTGTGTGTGTGCAAGGGATCTGTGTGTGCGAGGGATCTGTGTGTGCGAGGGATCTGTGTGTGCGAGGGATCTGTGTGTGCGAGGGATCTGTGTGTGCGAGGGATCTGTGTGTGCGTGTGGGATCAGTGTGTGTGTGTGAGGGATCTGTGTGTGTGTGTGTGTGTGTGTGAGGGATCTGTGTGTGTGTGTGAGGGATCTGTGTGTGTGTGTATGAGGGATCAGTGTGTGTGTGTGTGAGGGATCAGTGTGTGTGTGTGAGGGATCAGTGTGTGTGTGTGTGAGGGGTCAGTGTGTGTGTGTGTGAGGGATCAGTGTGTGTGTGCGTGAGGGATCAGTGTGTGTGTGCGTGAGGGATCTGTGTGTGTGTGTGTGAGCAATCAGTGTGTGTGTGCGTGAGGGATCTGTGTGTGTGTGCATCTGAGGGATCTGTGTGTGTGGGTTTGCGGGATCTGTCTGTGTGTGGGGTGGGGATTTGTGTGTGTGTGGGATCTCTGTGTATGTGTGTCTGTGAGGGATCTGTGTGTGTGTGAGGGATCAGTGCGAGTATGTGTGTGAGGGATCTGTGTGTGTGTGTCTGTGTGTGAGGGATCTGTGTGTGTGTGTGTGTGTGTGTGTGTGTGAGGGATCTGTGTGTGTGTGAGGGATCTGTGTGTGTGTGAGGGATCTGTGTGTGTGTGTGAGGGATCTGTGTGTGTGTGTGAGGGATCTGTGTGTGTGTGTGAGGGATCTGTGTGTGTGTGTGAGGGATCTGTGTGTGTGAGGGATCTGTGTGTGTGAAGGATCTGTGTGTGTGTGTGTGTGTGAGAGGGATCTGTGTGTGTGTCTGTGAGGGATCAGTGTGTGTGTGTGTGAGGGTTCAGTGTGTGTGTGTGTGAGGGATGTGTGTGTGCGTGTGAGGGATCAGTGTGTGTGTGCGTGAGGGATCAGTGTGTGTGTGTGAGGGATCAGTGTGTGTGTATGTGTGTGTGTGAGGGATCAGTGTGTGTGTGTGTGGGATCAGAGCGTGTGTGTGAGGGATCTGTGTGTGTGTGAGCGATCAGTGCGAGTATGTGTGTGTGTGTATGTGTGGGATCTGTGTGTGTGAGGGTTCTGTGTGTGTGTGTGTGTGTGTGTGTGTGAGGGATCAGTGTGTGTGAGGGATCAGTGCATGTGTGAGAGTGTTAGGGGGGGATCTGTGTGAGAGATCAGTGTGTGTGTGTGTATGTGTGTGAGGGATCAGTGTGTGTGTGTGTGAGGGATCAGTGTGTGTGTGTGTGTGAGGGATCAGTGTGTGTGTGTGTGTGAGGGATCAGTGTGTGTGTGTGTGAGGGATCTGTGTGTGTGTGTATGTGAGGGATCTGTGTGTGTGTGTATGAGGGATCAGTGTGTGTGTGTGTGAGGGATCAGTGTGTGTGTGAGGGATCAGTGTGTGTGTGTGTGAGGGATCAGTGTGTGTGTGCGTGAGGGATCTGTGTGTGTGTGCGTCTGAGGGATCTGTGTGTGTGGGTTTGCGGGATCTGTCTGTGTGTGGGGTGGGGATTTGTGTGTGTGTGGGATCTCTGTGTATGTGTGTCTGTGAGGGATCTGTGTGTGTGTGAGGGATCAGTGCGAGTATGTGTGTGAGGGATCTGTGTGTGTGTGTCTGTGTGTGTGGGATCTGTGTGTGTGTGTGTGTGTGAGGGATCTGTGTGTGTGTGAGGGATCTGTGTGTGTGTGAGGGATCTGTGTGTGTGTGTGAGGGATCTGTGTGTGTGAGGGATCTGTGTGTGTGAAGGATCTGTGTGTGTGTGTGAGAGGGATCTGTGTGTGTGTCTGTGAGGGATCAGTGTGTGTGTGTGAGGGATCAGTGTGTGTGTGTGTGAGGGTTCAGTGTGTGTGTGTGTGAGGGATGTGTGTGTGCGTGTGAGGGATCAGTGTGTGTGTGCGTGAGGGATCAGTGTGTGTGTGTGAGGGATAAGTGTGTGTCAGGGATCAGTGTGTGTGAGGGATCAGTGTGTGTGTATGTGTGTGTGTGAGGGATCAGTGTGTGTGTGTGTGTGGGATCAGAGCGTGTGTGTGAGGGATCTGTGTGTGTGTGAGGGATCAGTGCGAGTATGTGTGTGTGTGTATGTGTGGGATCTGTGTGTGTGAGGTTTCTGTGTGTGTGTGTGTGTGTGTGTGTGAGGGATCAGTGTGTGTGAGGGATCAGTGCATGTATGAGAGTGTTGGGGGGGGATCTGTGTGAGAGATCTGTGTGTGTGTGTATGTGTGTGAGGGATCAGTGTGTGTGTGTGTGAGGGATCAGTGTGTGTGTGTGTGAGGGATCAGTGTGTGTGTGTGTGAGGGATCTGTGTGTGTGTGTGTGTGTGTGTGTGTGTGTGTGTGAGGGATCTGTGTGTGTGTGTATGAGGGATCAGTGTGTGTGTGTGTGAGGGATCAGTGTGTGTGTGAGGGATCAGTGTGTGTGTGAGGGATCAGTGTGTGTGTGTGAGGGATCAGTGTGTGTGTGCGTGAGGGATCTGTGTGTGTGTGCGTCTGAGGGATCTGTGTGTGTGGGTTTGTGGGATCGGTCTGTGTGTGGGGTGGGGATTTGTGTGTGTGTGGGATCTCTGTGTATGTGTGTCTGTGAGGGTTCTGTGTGTGTGTGTGTGTGTGTGTGTGTGAGGGATCAGTGTGTGTGTGTGTGAGGGATGTGTGTGTGTGTATGTGTGAGGGATCAGTGTGTGTGTGTGAGGGAACAGTGTGTGTGTGTGTGGGATCAGAGCGTGTGTGTGAGGGATCTGTGTGTGTGTGAGGGATCAGTGTGTGTGTGAGGGATCTGTGTGTGTGTGTGAGGGATCAGTGTGTGTGTGCGTGAGGGATCTGTGTGTGTGTGCGTCTGAGGGATCTGTGTGTGTGGGTTTGCGGGATCTGTCTGTGTGTGGGGTGGGGATTTGTGTGTGTGTGGGATCTCTGTGTATCTGTGTCTGTGAGGGTTCTGTGTGTGTGTGTGAGGGTTCTGTGTGTGTGTGTGTGTGTGTGTGAGGGATCAGTGTGTGTGTGTGTGAGGGATGTGTGTGTGTGTGAGGGATCAGTGTGTGTGTGTGTGGGATCAGAGCGTGTGTGTGAGGGATCTGTGTGTGTGTGAGGGATCAGTGCGAGTATGTGTGTGTGTGTATGTGTGGGATCTGTGTGTGTGAGGGTTCTGTGTGTGTGTGTGTGTGTGTGTGAGGGATCAGTGCATGTGTGAGTGTTGGGGGGGGATCTGTGTGAGAGATCAGTGTGTGTGTGTGTGTGTGTGTGTGTGTGTGAGGGATCAGTGTGTGTGTGTGGGATCTGTGTGAAGGATCTGTGTGTGTATATGTCTGTGAAGGATCAGTGTGTGTGTGTGTAGGATCTGTGTGTGTGTGTAGGATCTGTGTGTGTGTGAGGGATCTGTGTGTGTGTGAGGGATCTGTGTGTGTGTGAGGGATCTGTGTGTGTGTGAGGGATCTGTGTGTGTGTGTGTGAGGGATCTGTGTGTGTGTGTGTGTGTGAGGGATCAGTGCGTGCGTGTGAGGGATCTGTGTGTGTGGAGGGATCAGTGAGTGTGTGCATGTGGGATTAGTGTGTGTGTGTCTGTGGGATCAGTGTGTGTGCGTGAGGGATCAGTGTGTGTGTGAGGGATCAGTGTGTGCGTGTGTGAGGGATCAGTGTGTGTGTGTGCGTGTGGGATCAGTGTGTGTGTGCGTGTGGGATCAGTGTGTGTGTGCGTGAGGGATCAGTGTGTGTGTGCGTGTGGGATCAGTGTGTGTGTGCGTGAGGGATCAGTGTGTGTTGGGATCTGTGTGAGGGATCAGTGTGTGTGTAGGAGGAATCTGTGTGTGTGTGTGTGTGTGAGGGATCTGTGTGTGTGCGCGTGAGGGATCAGTGTGTGTGTGAGGGATCAGTGTGTGTGTGTGTGAGGGATCAGTGTGTGTGTGTGAGGGATCAGTGTGTGTGTGTGTGTGTGAGTGATCAGTGTGTGTGTGTGTGTGTGAGGGATCTGTGTGTGTGTGTGAGGGATCTGTGTGTGTGTGAGGGATCAGAGTGTGTGTGTGTGAGGGATCAGTGCGTGTGCGTGTGTGTGGCGGAGGATCTGTGTGAGTGATCTGTGTGTGTGTGTATATGTGTGAGGGATCTGTGTGTGTGTGTGTGATATGTGTGTGTATGTGCGAGGGAACTGTGTGTGTGCAAGGGATCTGTGTGTGCGAGGGATCTGTGTGTGCGAGGGATCAGTGTGTGCGAGGGATCTGTGTGTGCGTGTGGGATCAGTGTGTGTGTGTGTGAGGGATCTGTGTGTGTGTGTGTGTGTGTGAGGGATCTGTGTGTGTGTGTGAGGGATCTTTGTGTGTGTGTATGAGGGATCAGTGTGTGTGTGTGTGAGGGATCAGTGTGTGTGTGTGAGGGATCAGTGTATGTGTGTGTGAGGGATCAGTGTGTGTGTGCGTGAGGGATCAGTGTGTGTGTGCGTGAGGGATCTGTGTGTGTGTGTGTGAGCAATCAGTGTGTGTGTGCGTGAGGGATCTGTGTGTGTGTGCATCTGAGGGATCTGTGTTTGTGGGTTTGCGGGATCTGTCTGTGTGTGGGGTGGGGATTTGTGTGTGTGTGGGATCTCTGTGTATGTGTGTCTGTGAGGGATCTGTGTGTGTGTGAGGGATCAGTGCGAGTATGTGTGTGAGGGATCTGTGTGTGTGTGTCTGTGTGTGAGGGATCTGTGTGTGTGTGTGTGTGTGTGTGTGTGAGGGATCTGTGTGTGTGTGAGGGATCTGTGTGTGTGTGAGGGATCTGTGTGTGTGTGTGAGGGATCTGTGTGTGTGAAGGATCTGTGTGTGTGTGTGTGTGTGGGAGGGATCTGTGTGTGTGTCTGTGAGGGATCAGTGTGTGTGTGTGTGAGGGTTCAGTGTGTGTGTGTGTGAGGGATGTGTGTGTGCGTGTGAGGGCTCAGTGTGTGTGTGCGTGAGGGATCAGTGTGTGTGTGTGAGGGATAAGTGTGTGTCAGGGATCAGTGTGTGTGAGGGATCAGTGTGTGTGTATGTGTGTGTGTGAGGGATCAGTGTGTGTGTGTGTGGGATCAGAGCGTGTGTGTGAGGGATCTGTGTGTGTGTGAGGGATCAGTGCGAGTATGTGTGTGTGTGTATGTGTGGGATCTGTGTGTGTGAGAGTTCTGTGTGTGTGTGTGTGTGTGTGTGGGGGATCAGTGTGTGTGAGGGATCAGTGCATGTGTGAGAGTGTTGGGGGGGGATCTGTGTGAGAGATCAGTGTGTGTGTGTGTATGTGTGTGAGGGATCAGTGTGTGTGTGTGTGTGTGTGAGGGATCAGTGTGTGTGTGTGTGAGGGATCAGTGTGTGTGTGTGTGAGGGATCAGTGTGTGTGTGTGTGAGGGATCTGTGTGTGTGTGTGTGTGAGGGATCTGTGTGTGTGTGTGTATGAGGGATCAGTGTGTGTGTGTGTGAGGGATCAGTGTGTGTGTGTGTGTGAGGGATCAGTGTGTGTGTGCGTGAGGGATCTGTGTGTGTGTGCGTCTGAGGGATCTGTGTGTGTGGGTTTGCGGGATCTGTCTGTGTGTGGGGTGGGGATTTGTGTGTGTGTGGGATCTCTGTGTATGTGTGTCTGTGAGGGATCTGTGTGTGTGTGAGGGATCAGTGCGAGTATGTGTGTGAGGGATCTGTGTGTGTGTGTCTGTGTGTGAGGGATCTGTGTGTGTGTGTGTGTGTGTGAGGGATCTGTTTGTGTGTGAGGGATCTGTGTGTGTGTGAGGGATCTGTGTGTGTGTGTGAGGGATCTGTGTGTGTGAAGGATCTGTGTGTGTGTGTGTGTGTGTGTGAGAGGGATCTGTGTGTGTGTCTGTGAGGGATCAGTGTGTGTGTGTGAGGGATCAGTGTGTGTGTGTGTGAGGGTTCAGTGTGTGTGTGTGTGAGGGATGTGTGTGTGCGTGTGAGGGATCAGTGTGTGTGTGCGTGAGGGATCAGTGTGTGTGTGTGAGGGATCAGTGTGTGTGTGTGAGGGATAAGTGTGTGTCAGGGATCAGTGTGTGTGAGGGATCAGTGTGTGTGTGTGTGTGGGATCAGAGCGTGTGTGTGAGGGATCTGTGTGTGTGTGAGGGATCAGTGCGAGTATGTGTGTGTGTGTATGTGTGGGATCTGTGTGTGTGAGGGTTCTGTGTGTGTGTGTGTGTGTGTGTGTGTGAGGGATCAGTGTGTGTGAGGGATCAGTGCATGTGTGAGAGTGTTGGGGGGGGATCTGTGTGAGAGATCTGTGTGTGTGTGTATGTGTGTGAGGGATCAGTGTGTGTGTGTGTGAGGGATCA
Organism: Isurus oxyrinchus; assembly: GCA_026770705.1. Lineage (NCBI taxonomy): Eukaryota > Metazoa > Chordata > Chondrichthyes > Lamniformes > Lamnidae > Isurus > Isurus oxyrinchus. The sequence goes on from JANJGN010000394.1 coordinate 338,600, forward strand.
GTGTGTGTGTGTGTGAGGGATCAGTGTGTGTGTGTGTGAGGGATCTGTGTGTGTGTGTGTGTGTGTGTGTGTGTGTGTGAGGGATCTGTGTGTGTGTGTATGAGGGATCAGTGTGTGTGTGTGTGAGGGATCAGTGTGTGTGTGAGGGATCAGTGTGTGTGTGTGAGGGATCAGTGTGTGTGTGCGTGAGGGATCTGTGTGTGTGTGCGTCTGAGGGATCTGTGTGTGTGGGTTTGTGGGATCGGTCTGTGTGTGGGGTGGGGATTTGTGTGTGTGTGGGATCTCTGTGTATGTGTGTCTGTGAGGGTTCTGTGTGTGTGTGTGTGTGTGTGTGTGTGTGTGTGAGGGATCAGTGTGTGTGTGTGTGAGGGATGTGTGTGTGTGTATGTGTGAGGGATCAGTGTGTGTGTGTGAGGGATCAGTGTGTGTGTGTGTGGGATCAGAGCGTGTGTGTGAGGGATCTGTGTGTGTATGAGGGATCAGTGTGTGTGTGTGTGAGGGATCAGTGTGTGTGTGAGGGATCTGTGTGTGTGTGTGAGGGATCAGTGTGTGTGTGCGTGAGGGATCTGTGTGTGTGTGCGTCTGAGGGATCTGTGTGTGTGGGTTTGCGGGATCTGTCTGTGTGTGGGGTGGGGATTTGTGTGTGTGTGGGATCTCTGTGTATGTGTGTCTGTGAGGGTTCTGTGTGTGTGTGTGTGTGTGTGTGTGAGGGATCAGTGTGTGTGTGTGTGAGGGATGTGTGTGTGTGTGTGAGGGATCAGTGTGTGTGTGTGTGGGATCAGAGCGTGTGTGTGAGGGATCTGTGTGTGTGTGAGGGATCAGTGCGAGTATGTGTGTGTGTGTATGTGTGGGATCTGTGTGTGTGAGGGTTCTGTGTGTGTGTGTGTGTGTGTGAGGGATCAGTGCAAGTGTGAGTGTTGGGGGGGGATCTGTGTGAGAGATCAGTGTGTGTGTGTGTGTGTGTGTGTGTGTGTGTGTGTGTGTGTGTGAGGGATCAGTGTGTGTGTGTGGGTTCTGTGTGAAGGATCTGTGTGTGTATATGTCTGTGAAGGATCAGTGTGTGTGTGTGTAGGATCTGTGTGTGTGTGTAGGATCTGTGTGTGTGTGAGGGATCTGTGTGTGTGTGAGGGATCTGTGTGTGTGTGAGGGATCTGTGTGTGTGTGAGGGATCTGTGTGTGTGTGTGAGGGATCTGTGTGTGTGTGTGTGTGTGAGGGATCAGTGCGTGCGTGTGAGGGATCTGTGTGTGTGGAGGGATCAGTGAGTGTGTGCGTGTGGGATTAGTGTGTGTGTGCCTGTGGGATCAGTGTGTGTGCGTGAGGGATCAGTGTGTGTGTGAGGGATCAGTGTGTGCGTGTGTGAGGGATCAGTGTGTGTGTGTGCGTGTGGGATCAGTGTGTGTGTGCGTGTGGGATCAGTGTGTGTGTGCGTGAGGGATCAGTGTGTGTGTGCGTGTGGGATCAGTGTGTGTGTGCGTGAGGGATCAGTGTGTGTTGGGATCTGTGTGAGGGATCAGTGTGTGTGTAGGAGGAATCTGTGTGTGTGTGTGTGTGAGGGATCTGTGTGTGTGCGCGTGAGGGATCAGTGTGTGTGTGAGGGATCAGTGTGTGTGTGTGTGAGGGATCAGTGTGTGTGTGTGTGTGAGGGATCAGTGTGTGTGTGTGAGGGATCAGTGTGTGTGTGTGTGTGTGAGTGATCAGTGTGTGTGTGTGTGTGTGAGGGATCTGTGTGTGTGTGGATCTGAGGGATCTGTGTGTGTGTGCGTCTGAGGGATCTGTGTGTGTGTGCGTCTGAGGGATCTGTGTCTGTGTCCGAGGGATCTGTGTGTGTGTGTGAGGGTTCTGTGTGTGTGTGTGTGTGTGTGTGAGGGATCAGTGTGTGTGTGTGTGAGGGATGTGTGTGTGCGTGTGAGGGATCAGTGTGTGTGCGTGTGAGGGATCAGTGTGTGTGTGTGAGGGATCAGTGTGTGTGAGGGATCAGTGTGTGTGAGGGATAAGTGTGTGTGAGGGATCAGTGTGTGTGAGGGATCAGTGTGTGCGTATGTGTGTGTGTGAGGGATCAGTGTGTGTGAGGGTTCTGTGTGTGTGTGTGTGTGTGTGTGTGAGGGATCAGTGTGTGTGAGGGATCGGTGCATGTGTGAGAGTGTTGGAGGGGGATCTGTGTGAGAGATCAGTGTGTGTGTGTGTGTGTGTGTGTGAGGGATCAGTGTGTGTGTGTGTGGGATCTGTGTGAAGGATCTGTGTGTGTATATGTCTGTGAAGGATCAGTGTGTGTGTGTGAGGGATCTGTGTGTGTGTAAGGGATCTGTGTGTGTGTGAGGGATCAGTGTGTGTGTGTGTGAGGGATCAGTGTGTGTGTGTGAGGGATCTGTGTGTGTGTGAGGGATCAGAGTGTGTGTGTGTGAGGGATCAGTGCGTGTGCGTGTGTGTGGCGGAGGATCTGTGTGAGTGATCTGTGTGTGTGTGTATATGTGTGAGGGATCTGTGTGTTTGAGGGATCTGTGTGTGTGTGTGTGATATGTGTGTGTATGTGCGAGGGAACTGTGTGTGTGCAAGGGATCTGTGTGTGCGAGGGATCTGTGTGTGCGAGGGATCTGTGTGTGCGAGGGATCTGTGTGTGCGTGTGGGATCAGTGTGTGTGTGTGTGAGGGATCTGTGTGTGTGTGTGTGTGTGTGAGGGATCTGTGTGTGTGTGTGAGGGATCTGTGTGTGTGTGTGTGAGGGATCAGTGTGTGTGTGTGTGAGGGATCAGTGTGTGTGTGTGAGGGATCAGTGTGTGTGTGTGTGAGGGATCAGTGTGTGTGTGTGTGAGGGATCAGTGTGTGTGTGCGTGAGGGATCAGTGTGTGTGTGCGTGAGGGATCTGTGTGTGTGTGTGTGAGCAATCAGTGTGTGTGTGCGTGAGGGATCTGTGTGTGTGTGCATCTGAGGGATCTGTGTGTGTGGGTTTGCGGGATCTGTCTGTGTGTGGGGTGGGGATTTGTGTGTGTGTGGGATCTCTGTGTATGTGTGTCTGTGAGGGATCTGTGTGTGTGTGAGGGATCAGTGCGAGTATGTGTGTGAGGGATCTGTGTGTGTGTGTCTGTGTGTGAGGGATCTGTGTGTGTGTGTGTGTGTGTGAGGGATCTGTGTGTGTGTGAGGGATCTGTGTGTGTGTGTGAGGGATCTGTGTGTGTGAAGGATCTGTGTGTGTGTGTGTGAGAGGGATCTGTGTGTGTGTCTGTGAGGGATCAGTGTGTGTGTGTGAGGGATCAGTGTGTGTGTGTGTGAGGGTTCAGTGTGTGTGTGTGTGAGGGTTCAGTGTGTGTGTGTGTGAGGGATGTGTGTGTGCGTGTGAGGGATCAGTGTGTGTGTGCGTGAGGGATCAGTGTGTGTGTGTGAGGGATAAGTGTGTGTCAGGGATCAGTGTGTGTGAGGGATCAGTGTGTGTGTATGTGTGTGTGTGAGGGATCAGTGTGTGTGTGTGTGGGATCAGAGCGTGTGTGTGAGGGATCTGTGTGTGTGTGAGGGATCAGTGTGAGTATGTGTGTGTGTGTATGTGTGGGATCTGTGTGTGTGAGGGTTCTGTGTGTGTGTGAGGGATCAGTGTGTGTGTATGTGTGTGTATGAGGGATCAGTGTGTGTGTGTGTGAGGGATCAGTGTGTGTGTGAGGGATCAGTGTGTGTGTGAGGGATCAGTGTGTGTGTGTGTGTGAGGGATCAGTGTGTGTGTGCGTGAGGGATCTGTGTGTGTGTGCGTCTGAGGGATCTGTGTGTGTGGGTTTGCGGGATCTGTCTGTGTGTGGGGTGGGGATTTGTGTGTGTGTGGGATCTCTGTGTATGTGTGTCTGTGAGGGATCTGTGTGTGTGTGAGGGATCAGTGCGAGTATGTGTGTGAGGGATCTGTGTGTGTGTGTCTGTGTGTGAGGGATCTGTGTGTGTGTGTGTGTGAGGGATCTGTGTGTGTGTGAGGGATCTGTGTGTGTGTGAGGGATCTGTGTGTGTGTGTGAGGGATCTGTGTGTGTGAAGGATCTGTGTGTGTGTGTGTGTGTGAGAGGGATCTGTGTGTGTGTCTGTGAGGGATCAGTGTGTGTGTGTGAGGGATCAGTGTGTGTGTGTGTGAGGGTTCAGTGTGTGTGTGTGTGAGGGATGTGTGTGTGCGTGTGCGGGATCAGTGTGTGTGTGCGTGAGGGATCAGTGTGTGTGTGTGAGGGATCAGTGTGTGTCAGGGATCAGTGTGTGTGTATGTGTGTGTGTGAGGAATCAGTGTGTGTGTGTGTGGGATCAGAGCGTGTGTGTGAGGGATCTGTGTGTGTGTGAGGGATCAGTGTGAGTATGTGTGTGTGTGTATGTGTGGGATCTGTGTGTGTGAGGGTTCTGTGTGTGTGTGTGTGTGTGTGTGAGGGATCAGTGTGTGTGAGGGATCAGTGCATGTGTGAGAGTGTTGGGGGGGGATCTGTGTGAGAGATCAGTGTGTGTGTGTGTATGTGTGTGAGGGATCAGTGTGTGTGTGTGTGAGGGATCAGTGTGTGTGTGTGTGAGGGATCTGTGTGTGTGTGTGTGTGTGTGTGTGTTTGTGAGGGATCAGTGTGTGTGTGTATGAGGGATCAGTGTGTGTGTGAGGGATCAGTGTGTGTGTGAGGGATCTGTGTGTGTGTGTGTGAGCAATCAGTGTGTGTGTGCGTGAGGGATCTGTGTGTGTGTGCGTCTGAGGGATCTGTGTGTGTGGGTTTGCGGGATCTGTCTGTGTGTGGGGTGGGGATTTGTGTGTGTGTGGGATCTCTGTGTATGTGTGTCTGTGAGGGTTCTGTGTGTGTGTGTGAGGGTTCTGTGTGTGTGTGTGTGTGTGAGGGATCAGTGTGTGTGTGTGTGAGGGATGTGTGTGTGTGTGTGAGGGATCAGTGTGTGTGTGTGTGGGATCAGAGCGTGTGTGTGAGGGATCTGTGTGTGTGTGAGGGATCAGTGCGAGTATGTGTGTGTGTGTATGTGTGGGATCTGTGTGTGTGAGGGTTCTGTGTGTGTGTGTGTGTGTGTGTGTGAGGGATCAGTGCATGTGTGAGTGTTGGGGGGGGATCTGTGTGAGAGATCAGTGTGTGTGTGTGTGTGTGTGTGTGTGTGTGAGGGATCAGTGTGTGTGTGTGGGATCTGTGTGAAGGATCTGTGTGTGTATATGTCTGTGAGGGATCAGTGTGTGTGTGTGTAGGATCTGTGTGTGTGTGTAGGATCTGTGTGTGTGTGAGGGATCTGTGTGTGTGTGAGGGATCTGTGTGTGTGTGAGGGATCTGTGTGTGTGTGAGGGATCTGTGTGTGTGTGTGAGGGATCTGTGTGTGTGTGTGTGTGTGTGTGAGGGATCAGTGCGTGCGTGTGAGGGATCTGTGTGTGTGGAGGGATCAGTGAGTGTGTGCGTGTGGGATTAGTGTGTGTGTGCCTGTGGGATCAGTGTGTGTGCGTGAGGGATCAGTGTGTGTGTGAGGGATCAGTGTGTGCGTGTGTGAGGGATCAGTGTGTGTGTGTGCGTGTGGGATCAGTGTGTGTGTGCGTGTGGGATCAGTGTGTGTGTGCGTGAGGGATCAGTGTGTGTGTGCGTGTGGGATCAGTGTGTGTGTGCGTGAGGGATCAGTGTGTGTTGGGATCTGTGTGAGGGATCAGTGTGTGTGTAGGAGGAATCTGTGTGTGTGTGTGTGTGAGGGATCTGTGTGTGTGCGCGTGAGGGATCAGTGTGTGTGTGAGGGATCAGTGTGTGTGTGTGTGAGGGATCAGTGTGTGTGTGTGAGGGATCAGTGTGTGTGTGTGTGTGTGAGTGATCAGTGTGTGTGTGTGTGTGTGTGAGGGATCTGTGTGTGTGTGGATCTGAGGGATCTGTGTGTGTGTGCGTCTGAGGGATCTGTGTGTGTGTGCGTCTGAGGGATCTGTGTCTGTGTCCGAGGGATCTGTGTGTGTGTGTGAGGGTTCTGTGTGTGTGTGTGTGTGTGTGTGCGCGTGAGGGATCAGTGTGTGTGTGAGGGATCAGTGTGTGTGTGTGTGAGGGATCAGTGTGTGTGTGTGTGAGGGATCAGTGTGTGTGTGTGAGGGATCAGTGTGTGTGTGTGTGTGTGAGTGATCAGTGTGTGTGTGTGTGTGTGTGTGAGGGATCTGTGTGTGTGTGGTTCTGAGGGATCGGTGTGTGTGTGCGTCTGAGGGATCTGTGTGTGTGTGCGTCTGAGGGATCTGTGTCTGTGTCCGAGGGATCTGTGTGTGTGTGTGAGGGTTCTGTGTGTGTGTGTGTGTGTGTGTGAGGGATCAGTGTGTGTGTGTGTGAGGGATGTGTGTGTGCGTGTGAGGGATCAGTGTGTGTGCGTGTGAGGGATCAGTGTGTGTGTGTGAGGGATCAGTGTGTGTGAGGGATAAGTGTGTGTGAGGGATCAGTGTGTGTGAGGGATCAGTGTGTGCGTATGTGTGTGTGTGAGGGATCAGTGTGTGGAGGGTTCTGTGTGTGTGTGTGTGTGTGTGTGTGTGAGGGATCAGTGTGTGTGAGGGATCAGTGCATGTGTGAGAGTGTTGGGGGGGGATCTGTGTGAGAGATCAGTGTGTGTGTGTGTGTGTGTGTGAGGGATCAGTGTGTGTGTGTGTGTGGGATCTGTGTGAAGGATCTGTGTGTGTATATGTCTGTGAAGGATCAGTGTGTGTGTGTGAGGGATCTGTGTGTGTGTAAGGGATCTGTGTGTGTGTGAGGGATCTGTGTGTGTGTGTGTGAGGGATCAGTGTGTGTGTGTGAGGGATCTGTGTGTGTGTGAGGGATCAGAGTGTGTGTGTGTGAGGGATCAGTGCGTGTGCGTGTGTGTGGCGGAGGATCTGTGTGAGTGATCTGTGTGTGTGTGTATATGTGTGAGGGATCTGTGTGTTTGAGGGATCTGTGTGTGTGTGTGTGATATGTGTGTGTATGTGCGAGGGAACTGTGTGTGTGCAAGGGATCTGTGTGTGCGAGGGATCTGTGTGTGCGAGGGATCTGTGTGTGCGTGTGGGATCAGTGTGTGTGTGTGTGAGGGATCTGTGTGTGTGTGTGTGTGTGTGTGTGAGGGATCTGTGTGTGTGTGTGAGGGATCTGTGTGTGTGTGTATGAGGGATCAGTGAGTGTGTGTGTGAGGGATCAGTATGTGTGTGTGAGGGATCAGTGTGTGTGTGTGTGAGGGATCAGTGTGTGTGTGCGTGAGGGATCAGTGTGTGTGTGCGTGAGGGATCTGTGTGTGTGTGTGCGTGAGGGATCTGTGTGTGTGTGCATCTGAGGGATCTGTGTGTGTGGGTTTGCGGGATCTGTCTGTGTGTGGGGTGGGGATTTGTGTGTGTGTGGGATCTCTGTGTATGTGTGTCTGTGAGGGATCTGTGTGTGTGTGAGGGATCAGTGCGAGTATGTGTGTGAGGGATCTGTGTGTGTGTGTCTGTGTGTGAGGGATCTGTGTGTGTGTGTGTGTGTGAGGGATCTGTGTGTGTGTGTGAGGGATCTGTGTGTGTGTGTGAGGGATCTGTGTGTGTGAAGGATCTGTGTGTGTGTGTGTGTGTGAGAGGGATCTGTGTGTGTGTCTGTGAGGGATCAGTGTGTGTGTGTGAGGGATCAGTGTGTGTGTGTGTGTGAGGGTTCAGTGTGTGTGTGTGTGAGGGATGTGTGTGTGCGTGTGAGGGATCAGTGTGTGTGTGCGTGAGGGATCAGTGTGTGTGTGTGAGGGATAAGTGTGTGTCAGGGATCAGTGTGTGTGAGGGATCAGTGTGTGTGTATGTGTGTGTGTGAGGGATCAGTGTGTGTGTGTGTGGGATCAGAGCGTGTGTGTGAGGGATCTGTGTGTGTGTGAGGGATCAGTGTGAGTATGTGTGTGTGTGTATGTGTGAGATCTGTGTGTGTGAGGGTTCTGTGTGTGTGTGTGTGTGTGTGTGAGGGATCAGTGTGTGTGAGGGATCAGTGCATGTGTGAGAGTGTTGAGGGGGGATCTGTGTGAGAGATCAGTGTGTGTGTGTGTATGTGTGTGAGGGATCAGTGTGTGTGTGTGTGAGGGATCAGTGTGTGTGTGTGTGAGGGATCAGTGTGTGTGTGTGTGAGGGATCTGTGTGTGTGTGTGTGAGGGATCTGTGTGTGTGTGTGTGTGTGAGGGATCTGTGTGTGTGTGTATGAGGGATCAGTGTGTGTGTGTGTGAGGGATCAGTGTGTGTGTGAGGGATCAGTGTGTGTGTGTGTGTGAGGGATCAGTGTGTGTGTGCGTGAGGGATCTGTGTGTGTGTGCGTCTGAGGGATCTGTGTGTGTGGGTTTGCGGGATCTGTCTGTGTGTGGGGTGGGGATTTGTGTGTGTGTGGGATCTCTGTGTATGTGTGTCTGTGAGGGATCTGTGTGTGTGTGAGGGATCAGTGCGAGTATGTGTGTGAGGGATCTGTGTGTGTGTGTCTGTGTGTGAGGGATCTGTGTGTGTGTGTGTGTGAGGGATCTGTGTGTGTGTGAGGGATCTGTGTGTGTGTGAGGGATCTGTGTGTGTGTGTGAGGGATCTGTGTGTGTGAAGGATCTGTGTGTGTGTGTGTGTGTGTGAGAGGGATCTGTGTGTGTGTCTGTGAGGGATCAGTGTGTGTGTGTGAGGGATCAGTGTGTGTGTGTGTGAGGGTTCAGTGTGTGTGTGTGTGAGGGATGTGTGTGTGCGTGTGAGGAATCAGTGTGTGTGTGCGTGAGGGATCAGTGTGTGTGTGTGAGGGATCAGTGTGTGTCAGGGATCAGTGTGTGTGAGGGATCAGTGTGTGTGTATGTGTGTGTGTGAGGAATCAGTGTGTGTGTGTGTGGGATCAGAGCGTGTGTGTGAGGGATCTGTGTGTGTGTGAGGGATCAGTGCGAGTATGTGTGTGTGTGTGTGTGAGGGATCAGTGTGTGTGAGGGATCAGTGCATGTGTGAGAGTGTTGGGGGGGGATCTGTGTGAGAGATCAGTGTGTGTGTGTGTATGTGTGTGAGGGATCAGTGTGTGTGTGTGTGAGGGATCTGTGTGTGTGTGTGTGTGTGTGTGTGTTTGTGAGGGATCAGTGTGTGTGTGTATGAGGGATCAGTGTGTGTGTGAGGGATCAGTGTGTGTGTGAGGGATCTGTGTGTGTGTGTGTGAGCAATCAGTGTGTGTGTGCGTGAGGGATCTGTGTGTGTGTGCGTCTGAGGGATCTGTGTGTGTGGGTTTGCGGGATCTGTCTGTGTGTGGGGTGGGGATTTGTGTGTGTGTGGGATCTCTGTGTATGTGTGTCTGTGAGGGTTCTGTGTGTGTGTGTGAGGGTTCTGTGTGTGTGTGTGTGTGTGTGTGTGAGGGATCAGTGTGTGTGTGTGTGAGGGATGTGTGTGTGTGTGTGAGGGATCAGTGTGTGTGTGTGTGGGATCAGAGCGTGTGTGTGAGGGATCTGTGTGTGTGTGTGGGATCAGTGCGAGTATGTGGGATCTGTGTGTGTGAGGGTTCTGTGTGTGTGTGTGTGTGTGTGAGGGATCAGTGCATGTGTGAGTGTTGGGGGGGGATCTGTGTGAGAGATGTGTGTGTGTGTGTGTGTGTGTGTGTGTGTGTGTGTGTGTGTGTGTGTGTGTGTGTGTGTGTGTGTGAGGGATCAGTGTGTGTGTGTGGGATCTGTGTGAAGGATCTGTGTGTGTATATGTCTGTGAAGGATCAGTGTGTGTGTGTGTAGGATCTGTGTGTGTGTGAGGGATCTGTGTGTGTGTGAGGGATCTGTGTGTGTGTGAGGGATCTGTGTGTGTCTGAGGGATCTGTGTGTGTGTGTGAGGGATCTGTGTGTGTGTGTGTGTGAGGGATCAGTGCGTGCGTGTGAGGGATCTGTGTGTGTGGAGGGATCAGTGAGTGTGTGCGTGTGGGATTAGTGTGTGTGTGCCTGTGGGATCAGTGTGTGTGCGTGAGGGATCAGTGTGTGTGTGAGGGATCAGTGTGTGTGTGAGGGATCAGTGTGTGCGTGTGTGAGGGATCAGTGTGTGTGTGTGCGTGTGGGATCAGTGTGAGTGTGCGTGTGGGATCAGTGTGTGTGTGCGTGAGGGATCAGTGTGTGTGTGCGTGTGGGATCAGTGTGTGTGTGCGTGAGGGATCAGTGTGTGTTGGGATCTGTGTGAGGGATCAGTGTGTGTGTAGGAGGAATCTGTGTGTGTGTGTGTGTGAGGGATCTGTGTGTGTGCGCGTGAGGGATCAGTGTGTGTGTGAGGGATCAGTGTGTGTGTGTGTGAGGGATCAGTGTGTGTGTGTGAGGGATCAGTGTGTGTGTGTGTGTGTGAGTGATCAGTGTGTGTGTGTGTGTGTGAGGGATCTGTGTGTGTGTGGATCTGAGGGATCTGTGTGTGTGTGCGTCTGAGGGATCTGTGTGTGTGTGCGTCTGAGGGATCTGTGTCTGTGTCCGAGGGATCTGTGTGTGTGTGTGAGGGTTCTGTGTGTGTGTGTGTGTGTGTGTGTGTGTGTGAGGGATCAGTGTGTGTGTGTGTGAGGGATGTGTGTGTGCGTGTGAGGGATCAGTGTGTGTGCGTGTGAGGGATCAGTGTGTGTGTGTGAGGGATCAGTGTGTGTGAGGGATAAGTGTGTGTGAGGGATCAGTGTGTGTGAGGGATCAGTGTGTGCGTATGTGTGTGTGTGAGGGATCAGTGTGTGTGAGGGTTCTGTGTGTGTGTGTGTGTGTGTGAGGGATCAGTGTGTGTGAGGGATCAGTGCATGTGTGAGAGTGTTGGGGGGGGATCTGTGTGAGAGATCAGTGTGTGTGTGTGTGTGTGTGTGTGAGGGATCAGTGTGTGTGTGTGTGGGATCTGTGTGAAGGATCTGTGTGTGTATATGTCTGTGAAGGATCAGTGTGTGTGTGTGAGGGATCTGTGTGTGTGTAAGGGATCTGTGTGTGTGTGAGGGATCAGTGTGTGTGTGTGAGGGATCAGTGTGTGTGTGTGAGGGATCTGTGTGTGTGTGAGGGATCAGAGTGTGTGTGTGTGAGGGATCAGTGCGTGTGCGTGTGTGTGGCGGAGGATCTGTGTGAGTGATCTGTGTGTGTGTGTATATGTGTGAGGGATCTGTGTGTTTGAGGGATCTGTGTGTGTGTGTGTGATATGTGTGTGTATGTGCGAGGGAACTGTGTGTGTGCAAGGGATCTGTGTGTGCGAGGGATCTGTGTGTGCGAGGGATCTGTGTGTGCGAGGGATCTGTGTGTGCGTGTGGGATCAGTGTGTGTGTGTGTGAGGGATCTGTGTGTGTGTGTGTGTGTGTGAGGGATCTGTGTGTGTGTGTGAGGGATCTGTGTGTGTGTGTGTGAGGGATCAGTGTGTGTGTGTGTGAGGGATCAGTGTGTGTGTGTGAGGGATCAGTGTGTGTGTGTGTGAGGGATCAGTGTGTGTGTGTGTGAGGGATCAGTGTGTGTGTGTGTGAGGGATCAGTGTGTGTGTGCGTGAGGGATCAGTGTGTGTGTGCGTGAGGGATCTGTGTGTGTGTGTGTGAGCAATCAGTGTGTGTGTGCGTGAGGGATCTGTGTGTGTGTGCATCTGAGGGATCTGTGTGTGTGGGTTTGCGGGATCTGTCTGTGTGTGGGGTGGGGATTTGTGTGTGTGTGGGATCTCTGTGTATGTGTGTCTGTGAGGGATCTGTGTGTGTGTGAGGGATCAGTGCGAGTATGTGTGTGAGGGATCTGTGTGTGTGTGTCTGTGTGTGAGGGATCTGTGTGTGTGTGTGTGTGTGTGAGGGATCTGTGTGTGTGTGAGGGATCTGTGTGTGTGTGTGAGGGATCTGTGTGTGTGAAGGATCTGTGTGTGTGTGTGTGAGAGGGATCTGTGTGTGTGTCTGTGAGGGATCAGTGTGTGTGTGTGAGGGATCAGTGTGTGTGTGTGTGAGGGTTCAGTGTGTGTGTGTGTGAGGGATGTGTGTGTGCGTGTGAGGGATCAGTGTGTGTGTGCGTGAGGGATCAGTGTGTGTGTGTGAGGGATAAGTGTGTGTCAGGGATCAGTGTGTGTGAGGGATCAGTGTGTGTGTATGTGTGTGTGTGAGGGATCAGTGTGTGTGTGTGTGGGATCAGAGCGTGTGTGTGAGGGATCTGTGTGTGTGTGAGGGATCAGTGTGAGTATGTGTGTGTGTGTATGTGTGGGATCTGTGTGTGTGAGGGTTCTGTGTGTGTGTGAGGGATCAGTGTGTGTGAGGGATCAGTGCATGTGTGAGAGTGTTGGGGGGGGATCTGTGTGAGAGATCAGTGTGTGTGTGTGTATGTGTGTGAGGGATCAGTGTGTGTGTGTGTGAGGGATCAGTGTGTGTGTGTGTGAGGGATCAGTGTGTGTGTGTGTGAGGGATCTGTGTGTGTGTGTGTGAGGGATCTGTGTGTGTGTGTATGAGGGATCAGTGTGTGTGTGTGTGAGGGATCAGTGTGTGTGTGAGGGATCAGTGTGTGTGTGTGTGTGAGGGATCAGTGTGTGTGTGCGTGAGGGATCTGTGTGTGTGTGCGTCTGAGGGATCTGTGTGTGTGGGTTTGCGGGATCTGTCTGTGTGTGGGGTGGGGATTTGTGTGTGTGTGGGATCTCTGTGTATGTGTGTCTGTGAGGGATCTGTGTGTGTGTGAGGGATCAGTGCGAGTATGTGTGTGAGGGATCTGTGTGTGTGTGTCTGTGTGTGAGGGATCTGTGTGTGTGTGTGTGTGTGAGGGATCTGTGTGTGTGTGAGGGATCTGTGTGTGTGTGTGAGGGATCTGTGTGTGTGAAGGATCTGTGTGTGTGTGTGTGTGAGAGGGATCTGTGTGTGTGTCTGTGAGGGATCAGTGTGTGTGTGTGAGGGATCAGTGTGTGTGTGTGTGAGGGTTCAGTGTGTGTGTGTGTGAGGGATGTGTGTGTGCGTGTGAGGAATCAGTGTGTGTGTGCGTGAGGGATCAGTGTGTGTGTGTGAGGGATCAGTGTGTGTCAGGGATCAGTGTGTGTGTATGTGTGTGTGTGAGGAATCAGTGTGTGTGTGTGTGGGATCAGAGCGTGTGTGTGAGGGATCTGTGTGTGTGTGAGGGATCAGTGTGAGTATGTGTGTGTGTGTATGTGTGGGATCTGTGTGTGTGAGGGTTCTGTGTGTGTGTGTGTGTGTGTGTGTGAGGGATCAGTGTGTGTGAGGGATCAGTGCATGTGTGAGAGTGTTGGGGGGGGATCTGTGTGAGAGATCAGTGTGTGTGTGTGTATGTGTGTGAGGGATCAGTGTGTGTGTGTGTGAGGGATCAGTGTGTGTGTGTGTGAGGGATCTGTGTGTGTGTGTGTGTGTGTGTTTGTGAGGGATCAGTGTGTGTGTGTATGAGGGATCAGTGTGTGTGTGAGGGATCAGTGTGTGTGTGAGGGATCTGTGTGTGTGTGTGTGAGCAATCAGTGTGTGTGTGCGTGAGGGATCTGTGTGTGTGTGCGTCTGAGGGATCTGTGTGTGTGGGTTTGCGGGATCTGTCTGTGTGTGGGGTGGGGATTTGTGTGTGTGTGGGATCTCTGTGTATGTGTGTCTGTGAGGGTTCTGTGTGTGTGTGTGAGGGTTCTGTGTGTGTGTGTGTGTGTGTGTGTGAGGGATCAGTGTGTGTGTGTGTGAGGGATGTGTGTGTGTGTGTGAGGGATCAGTGTGTGTGTGTGTGGGATCAGAGCGTGTGTGTGAGGGATCTGTGTGTGTGTGAGGGATCAGTGCGAGTATGTGTGTGTGTGTATGTGTGGGATCTGTGTGTGTGAGGGTTCTGTGTGTGTGTGTGTGTGTGAGGGATCAGTGCATGTGTGAGTGTTGGGGGGGGATCTGTGTGAGAGATCAGTGTGTGTGTGTGTGTGTGTGTGTGTGTGTGTGAGGGATCAGTGTGTGTGTGTGGGATCTGTGTGAAGGATCTGTGTGTGTATATGTCTGTGAGGGATCAGTGTGTGTGTGTGTAGGATCTGTGTGTGTGTGTAGGATCTGTGTGTGTGTGAGGGATCTGTGTGTGTGTGAGGGATCTGTGTGTGTGTGAGGGATCTGTGTGTGTGTGAGGGATCTGTGTGTGTGTGTGAGGGATCTGTGTGTGTGTGTGTGTGTGTGAGGGATCAGTGCGTGCGTGTGAGGGATCTGTGTGTGTGGAGGGATCAGTGAGTGTGTGCGTGTGGGATTAGTGTGTGTGTGCCTGTGGGATCAGTGTGTGTGCGTGAGGGATCAGTGTGTGTGTGAGGGATCAGTGTGTGCGTGTGTGAGGGATCAGTGTGTGTGTGTGCGTGTGGGATCAGTGTGTGTGTGCGTGTGGGATCAGTGTGTGTGTGCGTGAGGGATCAGTGTGTGTGTGCGTGTGGGATCAGTGTGTGTGTGCGTGAGGGATCAGTGTGTGTTGGGATCTGTGTGAGGGATCAGTGTGTGTGTAGGAGGAATCTGTGTGTGTGTGTGTGTGAGGGATCTGTGTGTGTGCGCGTGAGGGATCAGTGTGTGTGTGAGGGATCAGTGTGTGTGTGTGTGAGGGATCAGTGTGTGTGTGTGAGGGATCAGTGTGTGTGTGTGTGTGTGAGTGATCAGTGTGTGTGTGTGTGAGGGATCTGTGTGTGTGTGGATCTGAGGGATCTGTGTGTGTGTGCGTCTGAGGGATCTGTGTGTGTGTGCGTCTGAGGGATCTGTGTCTGTGTCCGAGGGATCTGTGTGTGTGTGTGAGGGTTCTGTGTGTGTGTGTGTGTGTGTGTGCGCGTGAGGGATCAGTGTGTGTGTGAGGGATCAGTGTGTGTGTGTGTGAGGGATCAGTGTGTGTGTGTGTGAGGGATCAGTGTGTGTGTGTGAGGGATCAGTGTGTGTGTGTGTGTGTGAGTGATCAGTGTGTGTGTGTGTGTGTGTGTGAGGGATCTGTGTGTGTGTGGTTCTGAGGGATCGGTGTGTGTGTGCGTCTGAGGGATCTGTGTGTGTGTGCGTCTGAGGGATCTGTGTCTGTGTCCGAGGGATCTGTGTGTGTGTGTGAGGGTTCTGTGTGTGTGTGTGTGTGTGTGTGAGGGATCAGTGTGTGTGTGTGTGAGGGATGTGTGTGTGCGTGTGAGGGATCAGTGTGTGTGCGTGTGAGGGATCAGTGTGTGTGTGTGAGGGATCAGTGTGTGTGAGGGATAAGTGTGTGTGAGGGATCAGTGTGTGTGAGGGATCAGTGTGTGCGTATGTGTGTGTGTGAGGGATCAGTGTGTGGAGGGTTCTGTGTGTGTGTGTGTGTGTGTGTGTGTGTGAGGGATCAGTGTGTGTGAGGGATCAGTGCATGTGTGAGAGTGTTGGGGGGGGATCTGTGTGAGAGATCAGTGTGTGTGTGTGTGTGTGTGTGTGAGGGATCAGTGTGTGTGTGTGTGTGGGATCTGTGTGAAGGATCTGTGTGTGTATATGTCTGTGAAGGATCAGTGTGTGTGTGTGAGGGATCTGTGTGTGTGTAAGGGATCTGTGTGTGTGTGAGGGATCTGTGTGTGTGTGTGTGAGGGATCTGTGTGTGTGTGAGGGATCAGAGTGTGTGTGTGTGAGGGATCAGAGTGTGTGTGTGTGAGGGATCAGTGCGTGTGCGTGTGTGTGGCGGAGGATCTGTGTGAGTGATCTGTGTGTGTGTGTATATGTGTGAGGGATCTGTGTGTTTGAGGGATCTGTGTGTGTGTGTGTGATATGTGTGTGTATGTGCGAGGGAACTGTGTGTGTGCAAGGGATCTGTGTGTGCGAGGGATCTGTGTGTGCGAGGGATCTGTGTGTGCGTGTGGGATCAGTGTGTGTGTGTGTGAGGGATCTGTGTGTGTGTGTGTGTGTGTGAGGGATCTGTGTGTGTGTGTGAGGGATCTGTGTGTGTGTGTATGAGGGATCAGTGTGTGTGTGTGTGAGGGATCAGTGTGTGTGTGAGGGATCAGTGTGTGTGTGTGTGAGGGATCAGTGTGTGTGTGCGTGAGGGATCAGTGTGTGTGTGCGTGAGGGATCTGTGTGTGTGTGTGCGTGAGGGATCTGTGTGTGTGTGCGTGAGGGATCTGTGTGTGTGTGCATCTGAGGGATCTGTGTGTGTGGGTTTGCGGGATCTGTCTGTGTGTGGGGTGGGGATTTGTGTGTGTGTGGGATCTCTGTGTATGTGTGTCTGTGAGGGATCTGTGTGTGTGTGAGGGATCAGTGCGAGTATGTGTGTGAGGGATCTGTGTGTGTGTGTCTGTGTGTGAGGGATCTGTGTGTGTGTGTGTGTGTGTGAGGGATCTGTGTGTGTGTGTGAGGGATCTGTGTGTGTGAGGGATCTGTGTGTGTGTGTGAGGGATCTGTGTGTGTGAAGGATCTGTGTGTGTGTGTGTGTGTGAGAGGGATCTGTGTGTGTGTCTGTGAGGGATCAGTGTGTGTGTGTGAGGGATCAGTGTGTGTGTGTGTGTGAGGGTTCAGTGTGTGTGTGTGTGAGGGATGTGTGTGTGCGTGTGAGGGATCAGTGTGTGTGTGCGTGAGGGATCAGTGTGTGTGTGTGAGGGATAAGTGTGTGTCAGGGATCAGTGTGTGTGAGGGATCAGTGTGTGTGTATGTGTGTGTGTGAGGGATCAGTGTGTGTGTGTGTGGGATCAGAGCGTGTGTGTGAGGGATCTGTGTGTGTGTGAGGGATCAGTGTGAGTATGTGTGTGTGTGTATGTGTGGGATCTGTGTGTGTGAGGGTTCTGTGTGTGTGTGTGTGAGGGATCAGTGTGTGTGAGGGATCAGTGCATGTGTGAGAGTGTTGGGGGGGGATCTGTGTGAGAGATCAGTGTGTGTGTGTGTGTGTGTGTGAGGGATCAGTGTGTGTGTGTGTGAGGGATCAGTGTGTGTGTGTGTGAGGGATCTGTGTGTGTGTGTGTGTGTGAGGGATCTGTGTGTGTGTGTATGAGGGATCAGTGTGTGTGTGTGTGAGGGATCAGTGTGTGTGTGAGGGATCAGTGTGTGTGTGTGTGTGAGGGATCAGTGTGTGTGTGCGTGAGGGATCTGTGTGTGTGTGCGTCTGAGGGATCTGTGTGTGTGGGTTTGCGGGATCTGTCTGTGTGTGGGGTGGGGATTTGTGTGTGTGTGGGATCTCTGTGTATGTGTGTCTGTGAGGGATCTGTGTGTGTGTGAGGGATCAGTGCGAGTATGTGTGTGAGGGATCTGTGTGTGTGTGTCTGTGTGTGAGGGATCTGTGTGTGTGTGTGTGTGAGGGATCTGTGTGTGTGTGAGGGATCTGTGTGTGTGTGAGGGATCTGTGTGTGTGTGAGGGATCTGTGTGTGTGTGAGGGATCTGTGTGTGTGTGTGAGGGATCTGTGTGTGTGAAGGATCTGTGTGTGTGTGTGTGTGTGTGAGAGGGATCTGTGTGTGTGTCTGTGAGGGATCAGTGTGTGTGTGTGAGGGATCAGTGTGTGTGTGTGTGTGAGGGTTCAGTGTGTGTGTGTGTGAGGGATGTGTGTGTGCGTGTGAGGAATCAGTGTGTGTGTGAGTGAGGGATCAGTGTGTGTGTGTGAGGGATCAGTGTGTGTCAGGGATCAGTGTGTGTGAGGGATCAGTGTGTGTGTATGTGTGTGTGTGAGGAATCAGTGTGTGTGTGTGTGGGATCAGAGCGTGTGTGTGAGGGATCTGTGTGTGTGTGAGGGATCAGTGCGAGTATGTGTGTGTGTGTATGTGTGGGATCTGTGTGTGTGAGGGTTCTGTGTGTGTGTGTGTGTGTGTGAGGGATCAGTGTGTGTGAGGGATCAGTGCATGTGTGAGAGTGTTGGGGGGGGATCTGTGTGAGAGATCAGTGTGTGTGTGTGTATGTGTGTGAGGGATCAGTGTGTGTGTGTGTGAGGGATCTGTGTGTGTGTGTGTGTGTGTGTGTGTGTTTGTGAGGGATCAGTGTGTGTGTGTATGAGGGATCAGTGTGTGTGTGAGGGATCAGTGTGTGTGTGAGGGATCTGTGTGTGTGTGTGTGAGCAATCAGTGTGTGTGTGCGTGAGGGATCTGTGTGTGTGTGCGTCTGAGGGATCTGTGTGTGTGGGTTTGCGGGATCTGTCTGTGTGTGGGGTGGGGATTTGTGTGTGTGTGGGATCTCTGTGTATGTGTGTCTGTGAGGGTTCTGTGTGTGTGTGTGAGGGTTCTGTGTGTGTGTGTGTGTGTGTGTGTGTGAGGGATCAGTGTGTGTGTGTGTGAGGGATGTGTGTGTGTGTGTGAGGGATCAGTGTGTGTGTGTGTGGGATCAGAGCGTGTGTGTGAGGGATCTGTGTGTGTGTGAGGGATCAGTGCGAGTATGTGGGATCTGTGTGTGTGAGGGTTCTGTGTGTGTGTGTGTGTGTGTGTGTGAGGGATCAGTGCATGTGTGAGTGTTGGGGGGGGATCTGTGTGAGAGATCAGTGTGTGTGTGTGTGTGTGTGTGTGTGTGTGTGTGTGTGTGAGGGATCAGTGTGTGTGTGTGGGATCTGTGTGAAGGATCTGTGTGTGTATATGTCTGTGAAGGATCAGTGTGTGTGTGTGTAGGATCTGTGTGTGTGTGAGGGATCTGTGTGTGTGTGAGGGATCTGTGTGTGTGTGAGGGATCTGTGTGTGTCTGAGGGATCTGTGTGTGTGTGTGAGGGATCTGTGTGTGTGTGAGGGATCAGTGCGTGCGTGTGAGGGATCTGTGTGTGTGGAGGGATCAGTGAGTGTGTGCGTGTGGGATTAGTGTGTGTGTGCCTGTGGGATCAGTGTGTGTGCGTGAGGGATCAGTGTGTGTGTGAGGGATCAGTGTGTGTGTGAGGGATCAGTGTGTGCGTGTGTGAGGGATCAGTGTGTGTGTGTGCGTGTGGGATCAGTGTGTGTGTGCGTGTGGGATCAGTGTGTGTGTGCGTGAGGGATCAGTGTGTGTGTGCGTGTGGGATCAGTGTGTGTGTGCGTGAGGGATCAGTGTGTGTTGGGATCTGTGTGAGGGATCAGTGTGTGTGTAGGAGGAATCTGTGTGTGTGTGTGTGTGAGGGATCTGTGTGTGTGCGCGTGAGGGATCAGTGTGTGTGTGAGGGATCAGTGTGTGTGTGTGTGAGGGATCAGTGTGTGTGTGTGAGGGATCAGTGTGTGTGTGTGTGTGTGTGAGTGATCAGTGTGTGTGTGTGTGTGTGTGAGGGATCTGTGTGTGTGTGGATCTGAGGGATCTGTGTGTGTGTGCGTCTGAGGGATCTGTGTGTGTGTGCGTCTGAGGGATCTGTGTCTGTGTCCGAGGGATCTGTGTGTGTGTGTGAGGGTTCTGTGTGTGTGTGTGTGTGTGTGTGTGTGTGTGAGGGATCAGTGTGTGTGTGTGTGAGGGATGTGTGTGTGCGTGTGAGGGATCAGTGTGTGTGCGTGTGAGGGATCAGTGTGTGTGTGTGAGGGATCAGTGTGTGTGAGGGATAAGTGTGTGTGAGGGATCAGTGTGTGTGAGGGATCAGTGTGTGCGTATGTGTGTGTGTGAGGGATCAGTGTGTGTGAGGGTTCTGTGTGTGTGTGTGTGTGTGTGTGTGAGGGATCAGTGTGTGTGAGGGATCAGTGCATGTGTGAGAGTGTTGGGGGGGGATCTGTGTGAGAGATCAGTGTGTGTGTGTGTGTGTGTGTGTGTGAGGGATCAGTGTGTGTGTGTGTGGGATCTGTGTGAAGGATCTGTGTGTGTATATGTCTGTGAAGGATCAGTGTGTGTGTGTGAGGGATCTGTGTGTGTGTAAGGGATCTGTGTGTGTGTGAGGGATCTGTGTGTGTGTGTGTGAGGGATCAGTGTGTGTGTGTGAGGGATCTGTGTGTGTGTGAGGGATCAGAGTGTGTGTGTGTGAGGGATCAGTGCGTGTGCGTGTGTGTGGCGGAGGATCTGTGTGAGTGATCTGTGTGTGTGTGTATATGTGTGAGGGATCTGTGTGTTTGAGGGATCTGTGTGTGTGTGTGATATGTGTGTGTATGTGCGAGGGAACTGTGTGTGTGCAAGGGATCTGTGTGTGCGAGGGATCTGTGTGTGCGAGGGATCTGTGTGTGCGAGGGATCTGTGTGTGCGAGGGATCTGTGTGTGCGTGTGGGATCAGTGTGTGTGTGTGTGAGGGATCTGTGTGTGTGTGTGTGTGTGTGTGTGTGAGGGATCTGTGTGTGTGTGTGAGGGATCTGTGTGTGTGTGTATGAGGGATCAGTGTGTGTATGTGTGAGGGATCAGTGTGTGTGTGTGAGGGATCAGTGTGTGTGTGTGTGAGGGATCAGTGTGTGTGTGCGTGAGGGATCAGTGTGTGTGTGCGTGAGGGATCAGTGTGTGTGTGCGTGAGGGATCTGTGTGTGTGTGCATCTGAGGGATCTGTGTGTGTGGGTTTGCGGGATCTGTCTGTGTGTGGGGTGGGGATTTGTGTGTGTGTGGGATCTCTGTGTATGTGTGTCTGTGAGGGATCTGTGTGTGTGTGAGGGATCAGTGCGAGTATGTGTGTGAGGGATCTGTGTGTGTGTGTCTGTGTGTGAGGGATCTGTGTGTGTGTGTGTGTGTGTGAGGGATCTGTGTGTGTGTGAGGGATCTGTGTGTGTGTGTGAGGGATCTGTGTGTGTGAAGGATCTGTGTGTGTGTGTGTGTGTGTGAGAGGGATCTGTGTGTGTGTCTGTGAGGGATCAGTGTGTGTGTGTGAGGGATCAGTGTGTGTGTGTGTGAGGGTTCAGTGTGTGTGTGTGTGAGGGATGTGTGTGTGCGTGTGAGGGATCAGTGTGTGTGTGCGTGAGGGATCAGTGTGTGTGTGTGAGGGATAAGTGTGTGTCAGGGATCAGTGTGTGTGAGGGATCAGTGTGTGTGTATGTGTGTGTGTGAGGGATCAGTGTGTGTGTGTGTGGGATCAGAGCGTGTGTGTGAGGGATCTGTGTGTGTGTGAGGGATCAGTGCGAGTATGTGTGTGTGTGTATGTGTGGGATCTGTGTGTGTGAGGGTTCTGTGTGTGTGTGTGTGTGTGTGTGTGTGTGAGGGATCAGTGTGTGTGAGGGATCAGTGCATGTGTGAGAGTGTTGGGGGGGGATCTGTGTGAGAGATCAGTGTGTGTGTGTGTATGTGTGTGAGGGATCAGTGTGTGTGTGTGTGAGGGATCAGTGTGTGTGTGTGTGAGGGATCAGTGTGTGTGTGTGTGAGGGATCAGTGTGTGTGTGTGTGAGGGATCTGTGTGTGTGTGTGTGTGTGTGTGTGTGTGTGTGAGGGATCTGTGTGTGTGTGTATGAGGGATCAGTGTGTGTGTGTGTGAGGGATCAGTGTGTGTGTGTGTGAGGGATCTGTGTGTGTGTGTGTGTGTGTGTGTGTGTGTGTGTGTGTGTGTGTGTGTGTGTGTGAGGGATCTGTGTGTGTGTGTATGAGGGATCAGTGTGTGTGTGTGTGAGGGATCAGTGTGTGTGTGTGTGAGGGATCAGTGTGTGTGTGTGTGAGGGATCAGTGTGTGTGTGCGTGAGGGATCTGTGTGTGTGTGCGTCTGAGGGATCTGTGTGTGTGGGTTTGCGGGATCTGTCTGTGTGTGGGGTGGGGATTTGTGTGTGTGTGGGATCTCTGTGTATGTGTGTCTGTGAGGGATCTGTGTGTGTGTGAGGGATCAGTGCGAGTATGTGTGTGAGGGATCTGTGTGTGTGTGTCTGTGTGTGAGGGATCTGTGTGTGTGTGTGTGTGTGTGAGGGATCTGTGTGTGTGTGAGGGATCTGTGTGTGTGTGAGGGATCTGTGTGTGTGTGAGGGATCTGTGTGTGTGTGTGAGGGATCTGTGTGTGTGAAGGATCTGTGTGTGTGTGTGTGTGTGAGAGGGATCTGTGTGTGTGTCTGTGAGGGATCAGTGTGTGTGTGTGAGGGATCAGTGTGTGTGTGTGTGTGAGGGTTCAGTGTGTGTGTGTGAGGGATGTGTGTGTGTGTGTGAGGGATCAGTGTGTGTGTGCGTGAGGGATCAGTGTGTGTGTGTGAGGGATAAGTGTGTGTCAGGGATCAGTGTGTGTGAGGGATCAGTGTGTGTGTATGTGTGTGTGTGAGGGATCAGTGTGTGTGTGTGTGGGATCAGAGCGTGTGTGTGAGGGATCTGTGTGTGTGTGAGGGATCAGTGCGAGTATGTGTGTGTGTGTATGTGTGGGATCTGTGTGTGTGAGGGTTCTGTGTGTGTGTGTGTGTGTGTGTGTGTGTGGGATCAGTGTGTGTGAGGGATCAGTGCATGTGTGAGAGTGTTGGGGGGGGATCTGTGTGAGAGATCAGTGTGTGTGTGTGGGATCAGTGTGTGTGTGTGTGAGGGATCTGTGTGTGTGTGTGTGTGTGTGTGAGGGATCAGTGTATGTGTGTGAGGGATCAGTGTGTGTGTGTGTGAGGGATCAGTGTGTGTGTGTGTGAGGGATCAGTGTGTGTGTGTGTGAGGGATCTGTGTGTGTGTGTGTGTGTGTGAGGGATCTGTGTGTGTGTGTATGAGGGATCAGTGTGTGTGTGTGTGAGGGATCAGTGTGTGTGTGAGGGATCAGTGTGTGTGTGTGAGGGATCAGTGTGTGTGTGTGTGAGGGATCAGTGTGTGTGTGCGTGAGGGATCTGTGTGTGTGTGCGTCTGAGGGATCTGTGTGTGTGGGTTTGTGGGATCTGTCTGTGTGTGGGGTGGGGATTTGTGTGTGTGTGGGATCTCTGTGTATGTGTGTCTGTGAGGGTTCTGTGTGTGTGTGTGAGGGTTCTGTGTGTGTGTGTGTGTGTGTGTGAGGGATCAGTGTGTGTGTGTGTGAGGGATCAGTGTGTGTGTGTGTGAGGGATGTGTGTGTGTGTGTGTGTGAGGGATCAGTGTGTGTGTGTGAGGGATCAGTGTGTGTGTGTGTGGGATCAGAGCGTGTGTGTGAGGGATCTGTGTGTGTATGAGGGATCAGTGTGTGTGTGTGTGAGGGATCAGTGTGTGTGTGAGGGATCTGTGTGTGTGTGTGAGGGATCAGTGTGTGTGTGCGTGAGGGATCTGTGTGTGTGTGCGTCTGAGGGATCTGTGTGTGTGGGTTTGCGGGATCTGTCTGTGTGTGGGGTGGGGATTTGTGTGTGTGTGGGATCTCTGTGTATGTGTGTCTGTGAGGGTTCTGTGTGTGTGTGTGAGGGTTCTGTGTGTGTGTGTGTGTGTGTGTGTGAGGGATCAGTGTGTGTGTGTGTGAGGGATGTGTGTGTGTGTGTGAGGGATCAGTGTGTGTGTGTGTGGGATCAGAGCGTGTGTGTGAGGGATCTGTGTGTGTGTGAGGGATCAGTGCGAGTATGTGTGTGTGTGTATGTGTGGGATCTGTGTGTGTGAGGGTTCTGTGTGTGTGTGTGTGTGTGTGTGTGTGAGGGATCAGTGCATGTGTGAGTGTTGGGGGGGGATCTGTGTGAGAGATCAGTGTGTGTGTGTGTGTGTGTGTGTGTGATCAGTGTGTGTGTGTGATCAGTGTGTGTGTGTGGGATCTGTGTGAAGGATCTGTGTGTGTATATGTCTGTGAAGGATCAGTGTGTGTGTATGTAGGATCTGTGTGTGTGTGTAGGATCTGTGTGTGTGTGAGGGATCTGTGTGTGTGTGAGGGATCTGTGTGTGTGTGTGAGGGAACAGTGTGTGTGTGTGAGGGATCAGTGTGTGTGTGTGTGAGGGATCAGTGTGTGTGTGTGTGAGGGATCAGTGTGTGTGTGTGTGAGGGATCTGTGTATGTGTGTGTGAGGGATCTGTGTGTGTGTGAGGGATCAGAGTGTGTGTGTGTGTGTGAGGGATCAGTGCGTGTGCGTGTGTGTGGCGGAGGATCTGTGTGAGTGATCTGTGTGTGTGTGTATATGTGTGAGGGATCAGTGTGTGTGAGGGATCTGTGTGTTTGAGGGATCTGTGTGTGTGTGTGTGATATGTGTGTGTATGTGCGAGGGAACTGTGTGTGTGCAAGGGATCTGTGTGTGCGTGGGATCTGTGTGTGCGAGGGATCTGTGTGTGCGTGTGGGATCTGTGTGTGTGCGTGTGGGATCAGTGTGTGTGTGCGTGTGGGATCAGTGTGTGTGTGTGTGAGGGATCAGTGTGTGTGTGTGTGAGGGATCTGTGTGTGTGTGTGTGTGTGTGTGTGTGAGGGATCTGTGTGTGTGTGTATGAGGGATCAGTGTGTGTGTGTGTGAGGGATCGGTGTGTGTGTGTGAGGGATTTGTGTGTGTGTGTGTGTGAGGGATCAGTGTGTGTGTGCGTGAGGGATCAGTGTGTGTGTTCGTGAGGGATCTGTGTGTGTGTGCATCTGAGGGATCTGTGTGTGTGGGTTTGCGGGATCTGTCTGTGTGTGGGGTGGGGATTTGTGCGTGTGTGGGATCTCTGTGTATGTGTGTCTGTGAGGGATCTGTGTGTGTGTGAGGGATCAGTGCGAGTTTGTGTGTGTGTGTATGTGTGGGATCTGTGTGTGTGAGGGATGTGTGTGGGTGAGGGATGTGTGTGGGTGAGGGATGTGTGTGGGTGAGGGATGTGTGTGTGTGTGTGTGTGTGTGAGGGATCTGTGTGTGTGTGTGTGTGAGGGATCTGTGTGTGTGTGTGTGTGAGGGATCTGTGTGTGTGTGTGAGGGATCTGTGTGTGTGAGGGATCTCTGTGTGTGAAGGATCTGTGTGTGTGTGTGTGTGTGGGATCTGTGTGTGTGTCTGTGAGGGATCAGTGTGTGTGTGTGAGGGATCAGTGTGTGTGTGTGTGAGGGATCAGTGTGTGTGTGTGTGAGGGTTCAGTGTGTGTGCGTTTGGGATGTGTGTGTGCGTGTGAGGGATCAGTGTGTGTGTGTGTGAGGGATCAGTGTGTGCGTGTGAGGGATAAGTGTGTGTCAGGGATCAGTGTGTGTGAGGGATCAGTGTGTGCGCATGTGTGTGTGTGAGGGATCAGTGTGTGTGTGTGTGGGATCAGAGCGTGTGTGTGAGGGATCTGTGTGTGTGTGAGGGATCAGTGCGAGTATGTGTGTGTGTGTATGTGTGGGATCTGTGTGTGTGAGGGTTCTGTGTGTGTGTGTGTGTGTGTGTGTGTGTAAGGGATCAGTGTGTGTGAGGGATCAGTGCATGTGTGAGAGTGTTGGGAGGGGGATCTGTGTGAGAGATCTGTGTGTGTGTGTATGTGTGTGAGGGATCAGTGTGTGTGTGTGTGTGTGAGGGATCAGTGTGTGTGTGTGTAAGGGATCTGTGTGTGTGTGTGTGTGTGTGTTTGTGAGGGATCAGTGTGTGTGTGTATGAGGGATCAGTGTGTGTGTGAGGGATCAGTGTGTGTGTGAGGGATCTGTGTGTGTGTGTGTGAGCAATCAGTGTGTGTGTGCGTGAGGGATCTGTGTGTGTGTGCGTCTGAGGGATCTGTGTGTGTGGGTTTGCGGGATCTGTCTGTGTGTGGGGTGGGGATTTGTGTGTGTGTGGGATCTCTGTGTATGTGTGTCTGTGAGGGATCTGTGTGTGTGTGAGGGATCAGTGCGAGTATGTGTGTGTGTATGTGTGGGATCTGTGTGTGTGAGGGATGTGTGTGTGTGAGGGATGTGTGTGTGTGAGGGATGTGTGTGTGTGTGTGTGTGTGTGTGTGTGTGTGTGTGAGGGATCTGTGTGTGTGTGTGTGTGAGGGATCTGTGTGTGTGTGTGTGTGAGGGATCTGTGTGTGTGTGTGTGTGTGAGGGATCTGTGTGTGTGTGTGTGTGTGAGGGATCTGTGTGTGTGTGTGTGTGTTTGTGAAGGATCTGTGTGTGTGTGTGTGTGTGAGAGGGATCTGTGTGTGTGTCTGTGAGGGATCAGTGTGTGTGTGTGAGGGATCAGTGTGTGTGTGTGTGTGAGGGTTCAGTGTGTGTGTGTGTGAGGGATGTGTGTTTGTGTGTGAGGGATAAGTGTGTGTCAGGGATCAGTGTGTGTGTGGGATCAGAGCGTGTGTGTGAGGGATCTGTGTGTGTGTGAGGGATCAGTGCGAGTATGTGTGTGTGTGTATGTGTGGGATCTGTGTGTGTGAGGGTTGTGTGTGTGTGTGTGTGTGTGTGTGTGTGTGTGTGTGTGAGGGATGTGTGTGTGCGTGTGGGATCAGTGTGTGTGCGTGTTGGATCAGTGTGTGTGCGTGTGGGATCAGTGTGTGTGCGTGAGGGATCAGTGTGTGTGCGTGAGGGATCAGTGTGTGTGTGAGGGATCAGTGTGTGCGTGTGTGAGGGATCAGTGTGCGTGTGAGGGATCAGTGTGTGTGCGTGAGGGATCAGTGTGTGTGTGCGTGAGGGATCAGTGTGTGTGTGCGTGAGGGATCAGTGTGTGTGTGCGTGAGGGATCAGTGTGTGTGTGCGTGAGGGATCAGTGTGTGTGTGCGTGAGGGATCAGTGTGTGTGTGCGTGAGGGATCAGTGTGTGTGTGCGTGAGGGATCAGTGTGTCCGTGCGTGAGGGATCAGTGTGTGCATGCGTGAGGGATCAGTGTGTGCGTGCGTGAGGGATCAGTGTGTGTGTGCGTGAGGGATCAGTGTGTGTGTGCGTGAGGGATCTGTGTGTGTGTGCGTGAGGGATCAGAGCGTGTGCGTGAGGGATCAGTGTGTGTGTGCGTGAGGGATCTGTGTGTGTGCGTGAGGGATCAGTGTATGTGTGTGTGTGTTTGTGAGGGATCAGAGTGTGTGTGCGAGGGATCTGTGTGAGGGATAAGTGTGTGTGTAGGTGTATGTGTGTGAGGTTTCAGTGTGTGTGTGGGAGGGATCTGTGTGTGTGCGTGTCTATGTGTGTGAGGGATCAGTGTGTGTGTGTGTGTGAGGGATCAGAGCGTGTCTGTGAGGGATCAGAGCGTGTCTGTGAGGGATCAGAGCGTGACTGTGAGGGATCAGAGCGTGACTGTGAGGGATCAGAGCGTGTGTGTGCGGGATCAGAGCGTGTGTGTGAGGGATCAGAGCGTGTGTGTGAGGGATCAGAGCGTGTGTGTGAGGGATCAGAATGTGTGCATGAGTGATCAGTGTGTGTGTGCGTGTCGTATTTGTGTGTGCGTGTGGGATCAGTGTGTGTGCGTATGGGATCAGTGTGTGTGTTGGGGATCAGTGTGTGTGTGCGGGAGGGATCAGTGTGTGTGTGCGGGAGGGATCAGTGTGTGTGTGCGTGAGGGATCAGTGTGTGTGTGCGTGAGGGATCAGTGTGTGTGCGCGTGTGGGATCAGTGTGTGTGTGCGTGAGGGATCAGTGTGTGTGCGTGAGGGATCAGTGTATATGTGTGTGTGAGGGATCAGAGCGTGTGTGTGTGTGAGATATCTGTGTGTGTGTGTGTGAGGGATCAGTGTGTGTGTGTGAGGGATCAGTGTGTGTGTGTGAGGGATCTGTGTGTGTGTGTGTGTGAGGGATCTGTGTGTGTGTGTGAGGGATCAGTGCGTGCGTGTGAGGGATCTGTGTGTGTGTGTGTGTGTGGAGGGATCAGTGTGTGTGTGTGGAGGGATCAGTGTGTGTGTGTGGAGGGATCAGTGTGTGTGTGCGTGTGGGATCAGTGTGTGTGTGCGTGTGGGAACAGTGTGTGTGCGTGTGGGAACAGTGTGTGCGTGTGTGAGGGATCAGTGTGTGTGTTGTGCGTGTGGGATCAGTGTGTGTGTGCGTGTGGGATCAGTGTGTGTGTGTGTGAGGGATCAGTGTGTGTTGGGATCTGTGTGAGGGATCAGCGTGTGTGTAGGAGGAATCTGTGTATGTGTGTGTGTGAGGGATCTGTGTGTGTGCGTGAGGGATCAGTGTGTGTGTGAGGGATCAGTGTGTGTGTGTGTGAGGGATCAGTGTGTGTGTGTGTGTGAGGGATCAGGGTGTGTGTGTGAGGGATCAGGGTGTGTGTGTGAGGGATCAGTGTGTGTGTGTGAGTGATCAGTGTGTGTGTGTGTGAGGGATCTGTGTGTGTGTGGATCAGAGGGATCTGTGTGTGTGTGCGTCTGAGGGATCTGTGTGTGTGTGCGTCTGAGGGATCTGTCTGTGTGTGCGAGGGATCTGTGTGTGTGTGCGAGGGATCTGTGTGTGTGTGTGAGGGTTCTGTGTGTGTGTGTGAGGGTTCTGTGTGTGTGTGTGTGTGTGTGTGAGGGATCAGTGTGTGTGTGTGTGAGGGATGTGTGTGTGCGTGTGAGGGATCAGTGTGTGTGCGTGTGAAGGATCAGTGTGTGTGTGTGAGGGATAAGTGTGTGTGAGGGATAAGTGTGTGTGAGGGATAAGTGTGTTTCAGGGATAAGTGTGTGTCAGGGATCAGTGTGTGTGAGGGATCAGTGTGTGCGTATGTGTTTGTGTGAGGGATCAGTGTGTGTGTGTGTGGGATCAGAGCGTGTGTGTGAGGGATCTGTGTGTGTGTGAGGGATCAGTGCGTGTGTGAGAGTGTTGGGGGGGGATCTGTGTGAGAGATCAGTGTGTGTGTGTATATGTGTGAGGGATCAGTGTGTGTGAGGGATCTGTGTGTCTAAGGGATCTTGTGTGTGTGTGTGATATGTGTGTGTATGTGCGAGGGAACTGTGTGTGTGCAAGGGATCTGTGTGTGCGAGGGATCTGTGTGTGCGAGGGATCTGTGTGTGCGAGGGATCTGTGTGTGCGTGTGTGGGATCTGTGTGTGCGTGTGTGGGATCAGTGTGTGTGTGTGTGAGTGATCAGTGTGTGTGTGTGTGAGGGATCTGTGTGTGTGTGTGTGTGTGTGAGGGATCTGTGTGTGTGTGTATGAGGGAACAGTGTGTGTGTGTATGAGGGATCAGTGTCAGTGTGCGTGAGGGATCAGTGTGTGTGAGGGATCAGTGTGTGTGTGCGTGAGGGATCAGTGTCTGTGTGTGTGAGGGATCAGTGTGTGTGAGGGATCAGTGTGTGTGTGCGTGAGGGATCAGTGTGTGTGTGTGTGAGGGATCAGTGTGTGTGTGTGAGGGATCAGTGTGTGTGTGCGTGAGGGATCAGTGTGTGTGTGCGTGAGGGATCAGTGTGTGTGTGCGTGAGAGATCAGTGTGTGTGTGCGTGAGGGATCTGTGTGTGTGTGCGTCTGAGGGATCAGTGTGTGTGGGTTTGCGGGATCTGTCTGTGTGTGGGGTGGGGATTTGTGTGTGTGTGGGATCTCTGTGTATGTGTGTCTGTGAGGGATCTGTGTGTGTGTGTGAGGGATCAGTGCGAGTATGTGTGTGTGTGTATGTGTGGGATCTGTGTGTGTGAGGGGTGTGTGTGTGTGTGAGGGATGTGTGTGTGTGTGTGTGTGAGGGATCTGTGTGTGTGTGAGGGATCTGTGTGTGTGTGTGTTTGTGTGAGGGATCTGTGAGTGTGTGAGTGTGTGTGTGAGGGATCTGTGTGTGTGTGTGAGGGATCTGTGTGTGTGAAGGATCTGTGTGTGTGTGTGTGTGTGAGAGGGATCTGTGTGTGTGTCTGTGAGGGATCAGTGTGTGTGTGTGTGAGGGATCTGTGTGTGTGTGTGTGAGGGATCTGTGTGTGTGTGTATTAGGGATCAGTGTGTGTGTGTGTGAGGGATCAGTGTGTGTGTGTGAGGGATCAGTGTGTGTGTGCGTGAGGGATCAGTGTGTGTGTGCGTGAGGGATCTGTGTGTGTGTGCATCTGAGGGATCTGTGTGTGTGGGTTTGCGGGATCTGTCTGTGTGTGGGGTGGGGATTTGTGCCTGTGTGGGATCTCTGTGTATGTGTATCTGTGAGGGATCTGCGTGTGTGTGAGGGATCAGTGCGAGTATGTGTGTGTGTGTATGTGTGGGATCTGTGTGTGAGAGGGATGTGTGTGGGTGAGGGATGTGTGTGTGTGTGTGTGTGTGTGTGTGAGGGATCTGTGTGTGTGTGTGTGTGTGTGTGTGTGTGTGTGAGGGATCTGTGTGTGTGTGAGTGTGTGTGTGAGGGATCTGTGTGTGTGTGTGTGAGGGATCTGTGTGAGTGAAGGATCTGTGTGTGTGTGTGTGAGAGAGGGATCTGTGTGTGTGTCTGTGAGGGATCAGTGTGTGTGTGTGAGGAATCAGTGTGTGTGTGTGTGAGGGATCAGTGTGTGTGTGTGCGAGGGTTCAGTGTGTGTGTGCGTGAGGGATGTGTGTGTGCGTGTGAGGGATCAGTGTGTGTGTGTGTGAGGGATCAGTGTGTGTCAGGGATCAGTGTGTGTGAGGGATCAGTGTGTGCGTATGTGTGTGTGTGAGGGATCAGTGTGTGTGTGTGTGGGATCAGACCGTGTGTGTGAGGGATCTGTGTGTGTGTGAGGGATCAGTGCGAGTATGTGTGTGTGTGTATGTGTGGGATCTGTGTGTGTGAGGGTTCTGTGTGTGTGTGTAAGGGATCAGTGTGTGTGAGGGATCAGTGCATGTGTGAGAGTGTTGGGGGGGGATCTGTGTGAGAGATCAGTGTGTGTGTGTGTATGTGTGTGAGGGATCAGTGTGTGTGTGTGTGAGGGATCAGTGTGTGTGTGTGAGGGATCTCTGTGTGTGTGTTTTTGTGTGTGTGTGAGGGATCAGTGTGTGTGTGTGTGAGGGATCAGTGTGTGTGTGTGTATGAGGGATCAGTGTGTGTGTGTGTGTGAGGGATCAGTGTGTGTGTGAGGGATCAGTGTGTGTGTGTGTGTGTGTGAGCAATCAGTGTGTGTGTGCGTGAGGGATCTGTGTGTGTGTGCGTCTGAGGGATCTGTGTGTGAGGGTTTGCGGGATCTGTCTGTGTGTGGGGTGGGGATTTGTGTGTGTGTGGGATCTCTGTGTATGTGTGTCTGTGAGGGATCTGTGTGTGTGTGTGAGGGATCAGTGCGAGTATGTGTGTGTGTATGTGTGGGATCTGTGTGTGTGAGGGATGTGTGTGTGTGAGGGATGTGTGTGTGTGAGGGATGTGTGTGTGTGAGGGATCTGTGTGTGTGTGTGTGAGGGATCTGTGTGTGTGTGTGTGTGAGGGATCTGTGTGTGTGTGTGTGTGTGTTTGTGTGTGTGTGTGAGGGATCTGTGTGTATGAAGGATCTGTGTGTGTGTTTGTGTGAGAGGGATCTGTGTGTGTGTCTGTGAGGGATCAGTGTGTGTGTGTGAGGGATCAGTGTGTGTGTGTGTGTGAGGGTTCAGTGTATGTGTGTGTGAGGGATGTGTGTGTGCGTGTGAGGGATCAGTGTGTGTGTGTGAGGGATAAGTGTGTGTCAGGGATCAGTGTGTGTGAGGGATCAGTGTGTGCGTATGTGTGTGTGTGAGGGATCAGTGTGTGTGTGGGATCAGACGTGTGTGTGAGGGATCTGTGTGTGTGTGAGGGATCAGTGCGAGTATGTGTGTGTGTGTATGTGTGGGATCTGTGTGTGTGAGGGTTCTGTGTGTGTGTGTGTGTGTGTGTGTGTGTGTGTGTGTGTGTGTGTGTGTGTGTGTGTGAGGGATCAGTGCATGTGTGAGAGTGTTGGGGGTGGGATCTGTGTGAGAGATCAGTGTGTGTGTGTGAGGGATCAGTGTGCATGTGTGGGATATGTGTGAGGGATCAGTGTGTGTATATGTCTGTGAGGGATCAGTGTGTGTGTGTGAGGGAAATGTGTGTGTGCGTGTGTGTGTGAGGGATCAGTGTGTGTGTGGGTGTGTGTGTGAGGGATCAATGTGTGTGCGTGAGGGATCAATGTGTGTGCGCATGAGGGATCAGTGTGTGTGCGCGTGAGGGATCAGTGTGTGTGTGCGTGAGGGATCAGTGTGTGTGTGCGTGAGGGATCAGTGTGTGTGTGCGTGAGGGATCAGTGTGTGTGTGCGTGAGGGATCAGTGTGTGTGTGCGTGAGGGATCAGTGTGTGTGTGCGGGAGGGATCAGTGTGTGTGTGCGGGAGGGATCAGTGTGTGTGTGCGGGAGGGATCAGTGTGTGTGTGCGTGAGGGATCAGTGTGTGTGCGCGTGAGGGATCAGTGTGTGTGCGCGTGAGGGATCAGTGTGTGTGCGCGTGAGGGATCAGTGTGTGTGCGCGTGAGGGATCTGTGTGTATGCGTGAGGGATCAGTGCATATGTGTGTGTGTGTGGGGGTGGAATCTGTGTGAGAGATCAGTGTGTGTGTGTGAGGGATCTGTGTGTGTGTGAGGGATCTGTGTGTGTGTGAGGGATCTGTGTGTGTGTGAGGGATCTGTGTGTGTGTGAGGGATCAGTGTGTGTGTTGGGATCTTTGTGAGGGATGAGTGTGTGTGTGTGAGGGATCTGTGTGTGTGTGTGTGAGGGATCAGAGCGAGTGTGTGAGGGATCAGAGCGTGTGTGTGTAAGGGATCAGTGTGTGTGTGAGGGATCAGTGTGTGTGTGTGTGAGGGATCAGTGTGTGTGTGCGTGAGGGATCAGTGTGTGTGTGCGTGAGGGATCAGTGTGTGTGTGCGTGAGGGATCAGTGTGTGTGTGCGTGAGGGATCAGTGTGTGTGTGTGTGTGTGTGAGGGATCAGTGTGTGTGTGTGTGAGGGATCAGTGTGTGTGTGTGTGAGGGATCAGTGTGTGTGTGAGGGATCAGTGTGTGTGTGTGTGTGTGAGGGATCAGTGTGTGTGTGTGTGAGGGATCAGTGTGTGTGAGGGATCAGTGTGTGTGAGGGATCAGTGTGTGTGAGGGATCAGAGTGTGTGAGGGATCAGTGTGTGTGTGTGTGTGTGCGAGGGATCAGTGTGTGTGTGTGTGTGTGTGAGGGATTTGTCTGTGTGTGTGTGTGTGAGGGATCTGTGTGTGTGTGTGAGGGATCTGTGTGTGTGTGTGAGGGATCTGTGTGTGTGTGAGGGATCTGTGTGTGTGTGTGCGAGGGATCTGTGTGTGTGTGTGTGTGTGTGTGTGTGTGTGAGTGATCTGTGTGTGTGTGTGTGTGTGAGGGATCTATGTGTGTGTGTGTGTGAGGGATCTGTGTGTGTGTGTGAGGGATCTGTGTGTGTGATTGATGTGTGTGTGTGTGTGTGTGTGTGTGTGAGGGATGTGTGTGTGTGCTTGTGGGATCAGTGTGTGTGCGTGAGGGATCAGTGTGTGTGCGTGAGGGATCAGTGTGTGCGTGTGTGAGGGATCAGTGTGTGCGTGTGTGAGGGATCAGTGTGCGTCTGAGGGATCAGTGTGTGTGTGCGTGAGGGATCAGTGTGTGTATGCGTGAGGGATCAGTGTGTGTATGCGTGAGGGATCAGTGTGTGTGTGCGTGAGGGATCAGTGTGTGTGTGCGTGAGGGATCAGCGTGTGTGTGTGTGAGGGATCAGTGTGTGCATGCGTGAGGGATCAGTGTGTGTGTGTGCGTGAGGGATCAGTGTGTGTGTGCGTGAGGGATCAGTGTGTGTGTGCGTGAGGGATCTGTGTGTCTGTGCGTGAGGGATCAGAGCGTGTGCGTGAGGGATCAGTGTGTGTGTGCGTGAGGGATCAGTGTGGGTGCGTGAGGGATCAGTGTATGTGTGTGTGTGTTTGTGAGGGATCAGAGTGTGTGTGCGAGGGATCTGTGTGAGGGATAAGTGTGTGTGTAGGTGTATGTGTGTGAGGTTTCAGTGTGTGTGTGGGAGGGATCTGTGTGTGTGCGTGTCTATGTGTGTGAGGGATCAGTGTGTGTGTGTGTGTGTGTGAGGGATCAGAGCGTGTCTGTGAGGGATCAGAACGTGTCTGTGAGGGATCAGAGCGTGACTGTGAGGGATCAGAGCGTGTGTGTGAGGGATCAGAGCGTGTGTGTGAGGGATCAGAGCGTGTGTGTGAGGGATCAGAGCGTGTGTGTGAGGGATCAGAATGTGTGCATGAGTGATCAGTGTGTGTGTGCGTGTCGTATTTGTGTGTGTGCGTGTTGGATCAGTGTGTGTGCGTATGGGATCAGTGTGTGTGTGGGGGATCAGTGTGTGTGTGCGGGAGGGATCAGTGTGTGTGTGCGGGAGGGATCAGTGTGTGTGTGCGGGAGGGATCAGTGTGTGTGTGCGTGAGGGATCAGTGTGTGTGTGCGTGAGGGATCAGTGTGTGTGCGAGTGTGGGATCAGTGTGTGTGTGCGTGAGGGATCAGTGTGTGTGTGCGTGAGGGATCAGTGTATATGTGTGTGTGAGGGATCAGAGCGTGTGTGTGTGTGAGATATCTGTGTGTGTGTGTGTGTGAGGGATCAGTGTGTGTGTGTGTGAGGGATCAGTGTGTGTGTGTGAGGGATCTGTGTGTGTGTGTGTGTGAGGGATCTGTGTGTGTGTGTGAGGGATCAGTGCGTGCGTGTGAGGGATCTGTGTGTGTGTGTGTGTGGAGGGATCAGTGTGTGTGTGCGTGTGGGATCAGTGTGTGTGTGCGTGTGGGAACAGTGTGTGTGTGAGGGATCAGTGTGTGCGTGTGTGAGGGATCAGTGTGTGTGTGTGCGTGTGGGATCAGTGTGTGTGTGCGTGTGGGATCAGTGTGTGTGTGCGTGTGGGATCAGTGTGTGTGTGCGTGAGGGATCAGTGTGTGTTGGGATCTGTGTGAGGGATCAGCGTGTGTGTAGGAGGAATCTGTGTGTGTGTGTGTGTGTGAGGGATCTGTGTGTGTGTGTGAGGGATCTGTGTGTGTGTGTGAGGGATCTGTGTGTGTGCGTGAGGGATCAGTGTGTGTGTGAGGGATCAGTGTGTGTGTGTGTGTGAGGGATCAGTGTGTGTGTGAGTGTGTGTGTGAGGGATCTGTGTGTGTGAAGGATCTGTGTGTGTGTGTGTGTGTGTGTGTGAGAGGGATCTGTGTGTGTGTCTGTGAGGGATCAGTGTGTGTGTGTGTGAGGGATCTGTGTGTGTGTGTGTGTGTGTGTGAGGGATCTGTGTGTGTGTGTATGAGGGATCAGTGTGTGTGTGTGTGAGGGATCTGTGTGTGTGTGTGGGATCTGTGTGTGCGTGTGGGATCTGTGTGTGTGTGTGTGTGTGGGATCAGTGTGTGTGTGTGTGAGTGATCTGTGTGTGTGTGTGAGGGTTCTGTGTGTGTGTGTGTGTGAGGGATCTGTGTGTGTGTGTATGAGGGAACAGTGTGTGTGTGTATGAGGGATCAGTGTGTGTGTGTGTGAGGGATCAGTGTGTGTGTGTGAGGGATCAGTGTGTGTCTGCGTGAGGGTTCAGTGTGTTTGTGCGTGAGGGATCAGTGTGTGTGTGCGTGAGAGATCGGTGTGTGTGTGCGTGAGGGATCTGTGTGTGTGTGCGTCTGAGGGATCTGTGTGTGTGGGTTTGCGGGATCTGTCTGTGTGTGGAGTGGGGATTTGTGTGTGTGTGGGATCTCTGTGTATGTGTGTCTGTGAGGGATCTGTGTGTGTGTGTGAGGGATCAGTGCGAGTATGTGTGTGTGTGTATGTGTGGGATCTGTGTGTGTGAGGGTTCTGTGTGTGTGTGTGTGTGAGGGATCAGTGCATGTGTGAGTGTTGGGGGGGGATCTGTGTGAGAGATCAGTGTGTGTGTGTGTGTGTGTGTGTGTGTGTGTGTGAGGGATCAGTGTCTGTGTGTGGGATCTGTGTGAAGGATCTGTGTGTGTATATGTCTGTGAAGGATCAGTGTGTGTGTGTGTGAGGGATCTGTGTGTGTGTGTGAGGGATCAGTGTGTGTGTGTGAGGGATCTGTGTGTGTGTGAGGGATCAGAGTGTGTGTGTGTGAGGGATCAGTGTGTCTGTGAGGGATCTGTGTGTGTGTGTGAGGGATCAGTGCGAGTATGTGTGTGTGTGTATGTGTGGGATCTGTGTGTGTGAGGGATGTGTGTGTGTGAGGGGTGTGTGTGTGTGTGAGGGATCTGTGTGTGTGTGTGTGTGAGGGATCTGTGTGTGTGTGTGTTTGTGTGAGGGATCTGTGTGTGTGTGAGTGTGTGTGTGAGGGATCTGTGTGTGTGTGTGAGGGATCTGTGTGTGTGAGGGATCTGTGTGTGTGAAGGATCTGTGTGTGTGTGTGTGTGTGAGAGGGATCTGTGTGTGTGTCTGTGAGGGATCAGTGTGTGTGTGTGGGATGTGTGTGTCTCTGTGTGCGTGACGGATCAGTGTGTGAGAGAGAGCGGAATGTGTGTGTGTGAGAGAGAGGGATCAGTGTGAGTGTGTGTGTGATCAGTATGTGTGTGTGTGTGTGAGAGAGAGAGAGAGAGAGGGATCAGTGTGTGTGTGAGGGAAGTGTGTGTCTGTGTGTGCGTGACGGATCAGTGTGTGAGAGAGAGCTGGATGTGTGTGTGTGTGTTAGAGACAGGGATTAGTGTGTGTGTGATCAGTTTGTATGTGTGTGTGTGTGAGAGAGAG
Source organism: Isurus oxyrinchus (assembly GCA_026770705.1). Taxonomy (NCBI): domain Eukaryota; kingdom Metazoa; phylum Chordata; class Chondrichthyes; order Lamniformes; family Lamnidae; genus Isurus; species Isurus oxyrinchus. The sequence goes on from JANJGN010000394.1 coordinate 374,452, forward strand.
AGTGATCAGTGTGTGTGGAGGGATCAGTGTGTATCTGTGTGTGTGTGTGTGAAGGATCTGTGTGTGTGTGTGTGTGTGTGTGTGTGTATGTGTGTGAGAGAGAGGGATCTGTGTGTGTGTGATCAGTGTGTGTGTGAGTGTGAGAGAGAGGGATCAGTGTGAGTGTGTGTGTGTGTGATCAGTGTGTGTGTGTGTGAGAGAGAGAGTGGGATCAGTGTGTGTGTGTGTGTGAGAGAGAGCGATCAGTGTGTGTGTGCGTGTGAGAGAGAGAGGGATCAGTGTGTGTGTGTGATCAGTATGTGTGCGTGTATGTGTGTGTGTGAGAGAGAGAGTCATCAGTGTGCATGTGTGTGTGATCAGTATGTGTGTGGGTGTGCGTGTGAGAGAGAGAGGGATCAGTGTGAGTGTGTGTGTGATCTGTATGTGTGAGAGAGGGATCAGTGTGAGTGTGTGTGTGATCAGTATGTGTGTGGGTGTGCGTGTGAGAGAGAGGGATCAGTGTGAGTGTGTGTGTGATCAGTAATAGTGTGTGTGAGAGAGAGAGGGATC
>JANJGN010000394.1:382500-392500 GCA_026770705.1 Isurus oxyrinchus
TGTGCGAGGGATCAGTGTGTGTGTGTGTCTGTGTGTGTGAGAGAGAGAGAGTGGGATCAGTGTGTATGTGAAGGACCCAAGTTTGTGTGTGTGTAAGAAGGATCAGTGTGTGTGTGTGAGAGGGAGAGAGGGGGATCAGTGTGTGTGTGTGTGTGTGTGTGTGTGTGTGTGTGTGTGTGTGTGTGTGTGTGTGTGTGTGTGTGTGTGTGTGTGTGAGAGAGAGAGAGGGGGATCAATGTGTGTGTGAAGGACCCGAGTTTGTGTGTGTGTAAGAGGGATGTGTGTGTGTGTGTGAGAGAGAGAGGGGGATCAGTGTGTGTGTGTGTGATCAGTGTGGTGAACTGCTGTGACTGCATGTGAGAGTGTGTTTGTGATCTGTGTGTGAGTGTGAGAGGGATAGGTGATTGTGTGTGTGTGTGATCACTGTGTGAGGGATCAGGGTGTATGAGAGAGACAGAGTGGGATATTTGTGTGTGTGAGGGAACAGGGTATGTGTGAGAGAGAGAGTGGGATATGTGTGTGTGTGTGGGATCACTGTGTGAGGGATTATGGTGTGTGAGAGAGGGGGATCAGTGTGTGTGAGAGAGGGATCAGTGTGTGTGTATGAGATGGGGGTCAGTGTAAGTGTGTATGAGTGAGGGGGATCAGTGTGAGTGTGTGTGTGTGATCAGTATGTGTGTGTATGTGAGGGGTCAGTGAGTGTGTGTGTGTGAGAGACACGGATCAGTGTGAGTGTGTGTGATCAGTTTGTGTGTGAGGGAAAAGTTTTTCCTCACATCCCCCCGAACCTCTTGCCCTTCACCTTGAACTTGTGTCCCCCCCTCGTGACTGACCCTTCAACTAAGGGGAACAGCTGCTCCCTATCCACCCTGTCCATGCCCCTCATAATCTTATACACCTCAGTGTGAGTGTGTGTGTGTGAGAGAGAGGGATCAGTGTGTGTGTGTGTGTGTGTGTGTGTGTGTGTGTGAGAGGGATCAGTGTGTGTGTGTGTGTGAGAGAGGGATCAGTGTGTGTGTGTGCGTGTGTGAGAGAGAGGGATTAGTGTGTGCGTGTGAGGGATAAGTGTGTGTCAGGGATCAGTGTGTGTGAGGGATCAGTGTGTGTGTGGGATCAGACGTGTGTGTGAGGGATCTGTGTGTGTGTGAGGGATCAGTGCGAATATGTGTGTGTGTGTATGTGTGGGATCTGTGTGTGTGAGGGTTCTGTGTGTGTGTGTGTGTGTGTGTGTGTGTGTGTGTGTGTGAGGGATCAGTGCATGTGTGAGAGTGTTGGGGGTGGGATCTGTGAGAGATCAGTGTGTGTGTGTGAGGGATCAGTGTGCATGTGTGGGATATGTGTGAGGGATCAGTGTGTGTATATGTCTGTGAGGGATCAGTGTGTGTGTGTGAGGGAAATGTGTGTGTGCGTGTGTGTGTGAGGGATCAGTGTGTGTGTGTGTGTGTGTGTGTGAGGGATCAATGTGTGTGCGTGAGGGATCAGTGTGTGTGCGCATGAGGGATCAGTGTGTGTGTGCGTGAGGGATCAGTGTGTGTGTGCGTGAGGGATCAGTGTGTGTGTGCGTGAGGGATCAGTGTGTGTGTGCGTGAGGGATCAGTGTGTGTGTGCGTGAGGGATCAGTGTGTGTGTGCGTGAGGGATCAGTGTGTGTGTGCGGGAGGGATCAGTGTGTGTGTGCGGGAGGGATCAGTGTGTGTGTGCGGGAGGGATCAGTGTGTGTGTGCGTGAGGGATCAGTGTGTGTGTGCGTGAGGGATCAGTGTGTGTGCGCGTGAGGGATCAGTGTGTGTGCGCGTGAGGGATCTGTGTGTATGCGTGAGGGATCAGTGCATGTGTGTGTGTGTGGGGGTGGAATCTGTGTGAGAGATCAGTGTGTGTGTGTGAGGGATCTGTGTGTGTGTGAGGGATCTGTGTGTGTGTGAGGGATCTGTGTGTGTGTGAGGGATCAGTGTGTGTGTTGGGATCTTTGTGAGGGATGAGTGTGTGTGTGTGAGGGATCTGTGTGTGTGTGTGTGAGGGATCAGAGCGAGTGTGTGAGGGATCAGAGCGTGTGTGTGTAAGGGATCAGTGTGTGTGTGAGGGATCAGTGTGTGTGTGTGTGAGGGATCAGTGTGTGTGTGCGTGAGGGATCAGTGTGTGTGTGTGTGAGGGATCAGTGTGTGTGTGCGTGAGGGATCAGTGTGTGTGTGCGTGAGGGATCAGTGTGTGTGTGTGTGTGTGTGTGTGAGGGATCAGTGTGTGTGTGTGTGAGGGATCAGTGTGTGTGTGAGGGATCTGTGTGTGTGTGTGAGGGATCTGTGTGTGTGTGTGAGGGATCAGTGTGTGTGTGTGTGAGGGATCAGTGTGTGTGTGTGTGAGGGATCAGTGTGTGTGAGGGATCAGTGTGTGTGAGGGATCAGTGTGTGTGAGGGATCAGTGTGTGTGAGGGATCAGTGTGTGTGTGCGAGGGATCAGTGTGTGTGTGTGTGTGTGTGTGTGAGGGATTTGTCTGTGTGTGTGTGTGAGGGATCTGTGTGTGTGTGTGAGGGATCTGTGTGTGTGTGTGAGGGATCTGTGTGTGTGTGTGAGGGATCTGTGTGTGTGTGTGCGAGGGATCTGTGTGTGTGTGTGTGTGTGTGTGTGTGTGAGTGATCTGTGTGTGTGTGTGTGTGTGAGGGATCTATGTGTGTGTGTGTGTGAGGGATCTGTGTGTGTGTGTGAGGGATCTGTGTGTGTGATTGATGTGTGTGTGTGTGTGTGTGTGTGTGAGGGATGTGTGTGTGTGCTTGTGGGATCAGTGTGTGTGCGTGAGGGATCAGTGTGTGTGCGTGAGGGATCAGTGTGTGCGTGTGTGAGGGATCAGTGTGTGCGTGTGTGAGGGATCAGTGTGCGTCTGAGGGATCAGTGTGTGTGTGCGTGAGGGATCAGTGTGTGTATGCGTGAGGGATCAGTGTGTGTATGCGTGAGGGATCAGTGTGTGTGTGCGTGAGGGATCAGTGTGTGTGTGCGTGAGGGATCAGCGTGTGTGTGTGTGAGGGATCAGTGTGTGCATGCGTGAGGGATCAGTGTGTGTGTGCGTGAGGGATCAGTGTGTGTGTGCGTGAGGGATCAGTGTGTGTGTGCGTGAGGGATCAGTGTGTGTGTGTGTGAGGGATCAGAGCGTGTGCGTGAGGGATCAGTGTGTGTGTGCGTGAGGGATCAGTGTGGGTGCGTGAGGGATCAGTGTATGTGTGTGTGTGTTTGTGAGGGATCAGAGTGTGTGTGCGAGGGATCTGTGTGAGGGATAAGTGTGTGTGTAGGTGTATGTGTGTGAGGTTTCAGTGTGTGTGTGGGAGGGATCTGTGTGTGTGCGTGTCTATGTGTGTGAGGGATCAGTGTGTGTGTGTGTGTGTGTGAGGGATCAGAGCGTGTCTGTGAGGGATCAGAACGTGTCTGTGAGGGATCAGAGCGTGACTGTGAGGGATCAGAGCGTGTGTGTGAGGGATCAGAGCGTGTGTGTGAGGGATCAGAGCGTGTGTGTGAGGGAGCAGAGCGTGTGTGTGAGGGATCAGAATGTGTGCATGAGTGATCAGTGTGTGTGTGCGTGTCGTATTTGTGTGTGTGCGTGTTGGATCAGTGTGTGTGCGTATGGGATCAGTGTGTGTGTGGGGGATCAGTGTGTGTGTGCGGGAGGGATCAGTGTGTGTGTGCGGGAGGGATCAGTGTGTGTGTGCGGGAGGGATCAGTGTGTGTGTGCGGGAGGGATCAGTGTGTGTGTGCGTGAGGGATCAGAGTGTGTGTGCGTGAGGGATCAGTGTGTGTGCGAGTGTGGGATCAGTGTGTGTGTGCGTGAGGGATCAGTGTGTGTGTGCGTGAGGGATCAGTGTATATGTGTGTGTGAGGGATCAGAGCGTGTGTGTGTGTGAGATATCTGTGTGTGTGTGTGTGTGTGAGGGATCAGTGTGTGTGTGTGAGGGATCAGTGTGTGTGTGTGAGGGATCAGTGTGTGTGTGCGGGAGGGATCAGTGTGTGTATGCGTGAGGGATCAGTGTGTGTGTGCGGGAGGGATCAGTGTGTGTGTGCGTGAGGGATCAGCGTGTGTGTGTGTGAGGGATCAGTGTGTGCATGCGTGAGGGATCAGTGTGTGTGTGCGTGAGGGATCAGTGTGTGTGTGCGTGAGGGATCAGTGTGTGTGTGCGTGAGGGATCTGTGTGTCTGTGCGTGAGGGATCAGAGCGTGTGCGTGAGGGATCAGTGTGTGTGTGCGTGAGGGATCAGTGTGGGTGCGTGAGGGATCAGTGTATGTGTGTGTGTGTTTGTGAGGGATCAGAGTGTGTGTGCGAGGGATCTGTGTGAGGGATAAGTGTGTGTGTAGGTGTATGTGTGTGAGGTTTCAGTGTGTGTGTGGGAGGGATCTGTGTGTGTGCGTGTCTATGTGTGTGAGGGATCAGTGTGTGTGTGTGTGTGTGTGAGGGATCAGAGCGTGTCTGTGAGGGATCAGAACGTGTCTGTGAGGGATCAGAGCGTGACTGTGAGGGATCAGAGCGTGTGTGTGAGGGATCAGAGCGTGTGTGTGAGGGATCAGAGCGTGTGTGTGAGGGATCAGAGCGTGTGTGTGAGGGATCAGAATGTGTGCATGAGTGATCAGTGTGTGTGTGCGTGTCGTATTTGTGTATGTGCGTGTTGGATCAGTGTGTGTGCGTATGGGATCAGTGTGTGTGTGGGGGATCAGTGTGTGTGTGCGGGAGGGATCAGTGTGTGTGTGCGGGAGGGATCAGTGTGTGTGTGCGGGAGGGATCAGTGTGTGTGTGCGGGAGGGATCAGTGTGTGTGTGCGTGAGGGATCAGAGTGTGTGTGCGTGAGGGATCAGTGTGTGTGCGAGTGTGGGATCAGTGTGTGTGTGCGTGAGGGATCAGTGTGTGTGTGCGTGAGGGATCAGTGTATATGTGTGTGTGAGGGATCAGAGCGTGTGTGTGTGTGAGATATCTGTGTGTGTGTGTGTGTGTGAGGGATCAGTGTGTGTGTGTGAGGGATCAGTGTGTGTGTGTGAGGGATCAGTGTGTGTGTGTGAGGGATCAGTGTGTGTGTGTGAGGGATCTGTGTGTGTGTGTGTGTGAGGGATCTGTGTGTGTGTGTGAGGGATCAGTGCGTGCGTGTGAGGGATCTGTGTGTGTGTGTGTGTGGAGGGATCAGTGTGTGTGTGCGTGTGGGATCAGAGTGTGTGTGCGTGTGGGAACAGTGTGTGTGTGAGGGATCAGTGTGTGCGTGTGTGAGGGATCAGTGTGTGTGTGTGCGTGAGGGATCAGTGTGTGTGTGTGTGAGGGATCAGTGTGTGTGTGCGTGAGGGATCAGTGTGTGTGTGCGTGAGGGATCAGTGTGTGTGTGTGTGTGTGTGTGTGAGGGATCAGTGTGTGTGTGTGTGAGGGATCAGTGTGTGTGTGAGGGATCTGTGTGTGTGTGTGAGGGATCTGTGTGTGTGTGTGAGGGATCAGTGTGTGTGTGTGTGAGGGATCAGTGTGTGTGTGTGTGAGGGATCAGTGTGTGTGAGGGATCAGTGTGTGTGAGGGATCAGTGTGTGTGAGGGATCAGTGTGTGTGAGGGATCAGTGTGTGTGTGCGAGGGATCAGTGTGTGTGTGTGTGTGTGTGTGTGAGGGATTTGTCTGTGTGTGTGTGTGAGGGATCTGTGTGTGTGTGTGAGGGATCTGTGTGTGTGTGTGAGGGATCTGTGTGTGTGTGTGAGGGATCTGTGTGTGTGTGTGCGAGGGATCTGTGTGTGTGTGTGTGTGTGTGTGTGTGAGTGATCTGTGTGTGTGTGTGTGTGTGAGGGATCTATGTGTGTGTGTGTGTGAGGGATCTGTGTGTGTGATTGATGTGTGTGTGTGTGTGTGTGTGTGAGGGATGTGTGTGTGTGCTTGTGGGATCAGTGTGTGTGCGTGAGGGATCAGTGTGTGTGCGTGAGGGATCAGTGTGTGCGTGTGTGAGGGATCAGTGTGTGCGTGTGTGAGGGATCAGTGTGCGTCTGAGGGATCAGTGTGTGTGTGCGTGAGGGATCAGTGTGTGTATGCGTGAGGGATCAGTGTGTGTATGCGTGAGGGATCAGTGTGTGTGTGCGTGAGGGATCAGTGTGTGTGTGCGTGAGGGATCAGCGTGTGTGTGTGTGAGGGATCAGTGTGTGCATGCGTGAGGGATCAGTGTGTGTGTGCGTGAGGGATCAGTGTGTGTGTGCGTGAGGGATCAGTGTGTGTGTGCGTGAGGGATCAGTGTGTGTGTGTGTGAGGGATCAGAGCGTGTGCGTGAGGGATCAGTGTGTGTGTGCGTGAGGGATCAGTGTGGGTGCGTGAGGGATCAGTGTATGTGTGTGTGTGTTTGTGAGGGATCAGAGTGTGTGTGCGAGGGATCTGTGTGAGGGATAAGTGTGTGTGTAGGTGTATGTGTGTGAGGTTTCAGTGTGTGTGTGGGAGGGATCTGTGTGTGTGCGTGTCTATGTGTGTGAGGGATCAGTGTGTGTGTGTGTGTGTGTGTGAGGGATCAGAGCGTGTCTGTGAGGGATCAGAACGTGTCTGTGAGGGATCAGAGCGTGACTGTGAGGGATCAGAGCGTGTGTGTGAGGGATCAGAGCGTGTGTGTGAGGGATCAGAGCGTGTGTGTGAGGGATCAGAGCGTGTGTGTGAGGGATCAGAATGTGTGCATGAGTGATCAGTGTGTGTGTGCGTGTCGTATTTGTGTGTGTGCGTGTTGGATCAGTGTGTGTGCGTATGGGATCAGTGTGTGTGTGGGGGATCAGTGTGTGTGTGCGGGAGGGATCAGTGTGTGTGTGCGGGAGGGATCAGTGTGTGTGTGCGGGAGGGATCAGTGTGTGTGTGCGGGAGGGATCAGTGTGTGTGTGCGTGAGGGATCAGAGTGTGTGTGCGTGAGGGATCAGTGTGTGTGCGAGTGTGGGATCAGTGTGTGTGTGCGTGAGGGATCAGTGTGTGTGTGCGTGAGGGATCAGTGTATATGTGTGTGTGAGGGATCAGAGCGTGTGTGTGTGTGAGATATCTGTGTGTGTGTGTGTGTGAGGGATCAGTGTGTGTGTGTGAGGGATCAGTGTGTGTGTGTGAGGGATCAGTGTGTGTGTGTGAGGGATCAGTGTGTGTGTGTGAGGGATCTGTGTGTGTGTGTGTGAGGGATCTGTGTGTGTGTGTGAGGGATCAGTGCGTGCGTGTGAGGGATCTGTGTGTGTGTGTGTGTGGAGGGATCAGTGTGTGTGTGCGTGTGGGATCAGAGTGTGTGTGCGTGTGGGAACAGTGTGTGTGTGAGGGATCAGTGTGTGCGTGTGTGAGGGATCAGTGTGTGTGTGTGCGTGTGGGATCAGTGTGTGTGTGCGTGTGGGATCAGTGTGTGTGTGCGTGTGGGATCAGTGTGTGTGTGCGTGAGGGATCAGTGTGTGTTGGGATCTGTGTGAGGGATCAGCGTGTGTGTAGGAGGAATCTGTGTGTGTGTGTGTGTGTGTGTGTGAGGGATCTGTGTGTGTGTGTGAGGGATCTGTGTGTGTGCGTGAGGGATCAGTGTGTGTGTGAGGGATCAGTGTGTGTGTGTGTGAGGGATCAGTGTGTGTGTGAGTGTGTGTGTGAGGGATCTGTGTGTGTGAAGGATCTGTGTGTGTGTGTGTGTGTGTGTGTGTGAGAGGGATCTGTGTGTGTGTCTGTGAGGGATCAGTGTGTGTGTGTGTGAGGGATCTGTGTGTGTGTGTGTGTGTGTGTGTGTGTGTGTGAGGGATCTGTGTGTGTGTGTGTATGAGGGATCAGTGTGTGTGTGTGTGAGGGATCTGTGTGTGTGTGTGGGATCTGTGTGTGCGTGTGGAATCTGTGTGTGTGTGTGTGTGGGATCAGTGTGTGTGTGTGTGAGTGATCAGTGTGTGTGTGTATGAGGGAACAGTGTGTGTGTGTATGAGGGATCAGTGTGTGTGTGTGTGAGGGATCAGTGTGTGTGTGTGAGGGATCAGTGTGTGTCTGCGTGAGGGTTCAGTGTGTTTGTGCGTGAGGGATCAGTGTGTGTGTGCGTGAGAGATCGGTGTGTGTGTGCGTGAGGGATCTGTGTGTGTGTGCGTCTGAGGGATCTGTGTGTGTGGGTTTGCGGGATCTGTCTGTGTGTGGGGTGGGGATTTGTGTGTGTGTGGGATCTCTGTGTATGTGTGTCTGTGAGGGATCTGTGTGTGTGTGTGAGGGATCAGTGCGAGTATGTGTGTGTGTGTATGTGTGGGATCTGTGTATTTGAGGGATGTGTGTGTGTGAGGGGTGTGTGTGTGTGTGAGGGATCTGTGTGTGTGTGTGTGTGTGTGAGGGATCTGTGTGTGTGTGTGTTTGTGTGAGGGATCTGTGTGTGTGTGAGTGTGTGTGTGAGGGATCTGTGTGTGTGTGAGTGTGTGTGTGAGGGATCTGTGTGTGTGTGTGAGGGATCTGTGTGTGTGAGGGATCTGTGTGTGTGAAGGATCTGTGTGTGTGTGTGTGTGTGAGAGGGATCTGTGTGTGTGTCTGTGAGGGATTAGTCTGTGTGTGTGTGAGGGATCTGTGTATGTGTGTTTGTGTGAGGGATCAGTGTGTGTGTGCGTGAGGGATCAGTGTGTGTGTGCGTGAGGGATCTGTGTGTGTGTGTGCATCTGCGGGATCTGTGTGTGTGGGTTTGCGGGATCTGTCTGTGTGTGGGGTGGGGATTTGTGCCTGTGTGGGATCTCTGTGTATGTGTGTCTGTGAGGGATCTGTGTGTGTGTGAGGGATCAGTGCGAGTATGTGTGTGTGTGTATGTGTGGGATCTGTGTGTGAGAGGGATGTGTGTGGGTGAGGGATGTGTGTGTGTGTGTGTGTGAGGGATCTGTGTGTGTGTGTGTGAGGGATCTGTGTGTGTGTGAGTGTGTGTGTGAGGGATCTGTGTGTGTGAAGGATCTGTGTGTGTGTGTGTGTGTGTGTGAGAGGGATCTGTGTGTGTGTCTGTGAGGGATCAGTGTATGTGTGTGAGGGATCAGTGTGTGTGTGTGTGAGGGTTCAGTGTGTGTGTGCGTGAGGGATGTGTGTGTGCGTGTGAGGGATCAGTGTGTGTGTGTGTGAGGGATCAGTGTGTGTGTGTGTGTGAGGGATAAGTGTGTGTCAGGGATCAGTGTGTGTGAGGGATCAGTGTGTGCGTATGTGTGTGTGTGAGGGATCAGTGTGTGTGTGTGTGGGATCAGAGCGTGTGTGTGAGGGTTCTGTGTGTGTGTGTGTGTAAGGGATCAGTGTGTGTGAGGGATCAGTGCATGTGTGAGAGTGTTGGGGGGGGGATCTGTGTGAGAGATCAGTGTGTGTGTGTGTGTATGTGTGTGAGGGATCAGTGTGTGTGTGTGATCAGTGTGTGTGTGTGTGTGAGGGATCTGTTTGTGTGTGTGTGTGTGTGTGAGGGATCAGTGTGTGTGTGTGTGAGGGATCAGTGTGTGTGTGCGTGAGGGATGTGTGTGTGCGTGTGAGGGATCAGTGTGTGTGTGTGTGAGGGATCAGTGTGTGTGTGTGTGTGAGGGATAAGTGTGTGTCAGGGATCAGTGTGTGTGAGGGATCAGTGTGTGCGTATGTGTGTGTGTGTGGGATCAGAGCGTGTGTGTGAGGGTTCTGTGTGTGTATGAGGGATCAGTGTGTGTGTGTGTGAGGGATCAGTGTGTGTGTGTGTGTGAGGGATCTGTTTGTGTGTGTGTGTGTGTGAGGGATCAGTGTGTGTGTGTGTGAGGGATCAGTGTGTGTGTGTATGAGGGATCAGTGTGTGTGTGTGTGTGAGGGATCAGTGTGTGTGTGAGGGATCTGTGTGTGAGGGATCTGTGTTTGTGTGTGTGAGCAATCAGTGTGTGTGTGCGTGAGGGATCTGTGTGTGTGTGCGTCTGAGGGATCTGTGTGTGTGGGTTTGCGGGATCTGTCTGTGTGTGGGGTGGGGATTTGTGTGTGTGTGGGATCTCTGTGTATGTGTGTCTGTGAGGGATCTGTGTGTGTGTGAGGGATCAGTGCGAGTATGTGTGTGTGTATGTGTGGGATCTGTGTGTGTGAGGGA
>JANJGN010000394.1:395000-417500 GCA_026770705.1 Isurus oxyrinchus
GTGAGTGTGAGAGGGATAGGTGATTGTGTGTGTGTGTGATCACTGTGTGAGGGATCAGGGTGTATGAGAGAGACAGAGTGGGATATTTGTGTGTGTGAGGGAACAGGGTATGTGTGAGAGAGAGAGTGGGATATGTGTGTGTGTGTGGGATCACTGTGTGAGGGATTATGGTGTGTGAGAGAGGGGGATCAGTGTGTGTGAGAGAGGGATCAGTGTGTGTGTATGAGATGGGGGTCAGTGTAAGTGTGTATGAGTGAGGGGGATCAGTGTGAGTGTGTGTGTGTGATCAGTATGTGTGTGTATGTGAGGGGTCAGTGAGTGTGTGTGTGTGAGAGACACGGATCAGTGTGAGTGTGTGTGATCAGTTTGTGTGTGAGGGAAAAGTTTTTCCTCACATCCCCCCGAACCTCTTGCCCTTCACCTTGAACTTGTGTCCCCCCCTCGTGACTGACCCTTCAACTAAGGGGAACAGCTGCTCCCTATCCACCCTGTCCATGCCCCTCATAATCTTATACACCTCAGTGTGAGTGTGTGTGTGTGAGAGAGAGGGATCAGTGTGTGTGTGTGTGTGTGTGTGTGTGTGTGTGTGTGAGAGGGATCAGTGTGTGTGTGTGTGAGAGAGGGATCAGTGTGTGTGTGTGCGTGTGTGAGAGAGAGGGATTAGTGTGTGCGTGTGAGGGATAAGTGTGTGTCAGGGATCAGTGTGTGTGAGGGATCAGTGTGTGTGTGGGATCAGACGTGTGTGTGAGGGATCTGTGTGTGTGTGAGGGATCAGTGCGAATATGTGTGTGTGTGTATGTGTGGGATCTGTGTGTGTGAGGGTTCTGTGTGTGTGTGTGTGTGTGTGTGTGTGAGGGATCAGTGCATGTGTGAGAGTGTTGGGGGTGGGATCTGTGTGAGAGATCAGTGTGTGTGTGTGAGGGATCAGTGTGCATGTGTGGGATATGTGTGAGGGATCAGTGTGTGTATATGTCTGTGAGGGATCAGTGTGTGTGTGTGAGGGAAATGTGTGTGTGCGTGTGTGTGTGAGGGATCAGTGTGTGTGTGTGTGTGTGTGTGAGGGATCAATGTGTGTGCGTGAGGGATCAGTGTGTGTGCGCATGAGGGATCAGTGTGTGTGTGCGTGAGGGATCAGTGTGTGTGTGCGTGAGGGATCAGTGTGTGTGTGCGTGAGGGATCAGTTTGTGTGTGCGTGAGGGATCAGTGTGTGTGTGCGTGAGGGATCAGTGTGTGTGTGCGTGAGGGATCAGTGTGTGTGTGCGGGAGGGATCAGTGTGTGTGTGCGGGAGGGATCAGTGTGTGTGTGCGTGAGGGATCAGTGTGTGTGTGCGTGAGGGATCAGTGTGTGTGCGCATGAGGGATCAGTGTGTGTGCGCGTGAGGGATCTGTGTGTATGCGTGAGGGATCAGTGCATGTGTGTGTGTGTGGGGGTGGAATCTGTGTGAGAGATCAGTGTGTGTGTGTGAGGGATCTGTGTGTGTGTGAGGGATCTGTGTGTGTGTGAGGGATCTGTGTGTGTGTGAGGGATCTGTGTGTGTGTGAGGGATCAGTGTGTGTGTTGGGATCTTTGTGAGGGATGAGTGTGTGTGTGTGAGGGATCTGTGTGTGTGTGTGTGAGGGATCAGACGAGTGTGTGAGGGATCAGAGCGTGTGTGTGTAAGGGATCAGTGTGTGTGTGAGGGATCAGTGTGTGTGTGTGTGAGGGATCAGTGTGTGTGTGCGTGAGGGATCAGTGTGTGTGTGTGTGAGGGATCAGTGTGTGTGTGCGTGAGGGATCAGTGTGTGTGTGCGTGAGGGATCAGTGTGTGTGTGCGTGAGGGATCAGTGTGTGTGTGTGTGTGTGTGTGTGAGGGATCAGTGTGTGTGTGTGTGAGGGATCAGTGTGTGTGTGAGGGATCTGTGTGTGTGTGTGAGGGATCTGTGTGTGTGTGTGAGGGATCAGTGTGTGTGTGTGAGGGATCAGTGTGTGTGTGTGAGGGATCAGTGTGTGTGTGTGAGGGATCTGTGTGTGTGTGTGTGAGGGATCTGTGTGTGTGTGTGAGGGATCAGTGCGTGCGTGTGAGGGATCTGTGTGTGTGTGTGTGTGGAGGGATCAGTGTGTGTGTGCGTGTGGGATCAGAGTGTGTGTGCGTGTGGGAACAGTGTGTGTGTGAGGGATCAGTGTGTGCGTGTGTGAGGGATCAGTGTGTGTGTGTGCGTGTGGGATCAGTGTGTGTGTGCGTGTGGGATCAGTGTGTGTGTGCGTGTGGGATCAGTGTGTGTGTGCGTGAGGGATCAGTGTGTGTTGGGATCTGTGTGAGGGATCAGCGTGTGTGTAGGAGGAATCTGTGTGTGTGTGTGTGTGTGAGGGATCTGTGTGTGTGTGTGAGGGATCTGTGTGTGTGCGTGAGGGATCAGTGTGTGTGTGAGGGATCAGTGTGTGTGTGTGTGAGGGATCAGTGTGTGTGTGAGTGTGTGTGTGAGGGATCTGTGTGTGTGAAGGATCTGTGTGTGTGTGTGTGTGTGTGAGAGGGATCTGTGTGTGTGTCTGTGAGGGATCAGTGTGTGTGTGTGTGAGGGATCTGTGTGTGTGTGTGTGTGTGTGTGTGTGTGTGTGAGGGATCTGTGTGTGTGTGTGTATGAGGGATCAGTGTGTGTGTGTGTGAGGGATCTGTGTGTGTGTGTGGGATCTGTGTGTGCGTGTGGGATCTGTGTGTGTGTGTGTGTGGGATCAGTGTGTGTGTGTGTGAGTGATCAGTGTGTGTGTGTATGAGGGAACAGTGTGTGTGTGTATGAGGGATCAGTGTGTGTGTGTGTGAGGGATCAGTGTGTGTGTGTGAGGGATCAGTGTGTGTCTGCGTGAGGGTTCAGTGTGTTTGTGCGTGAGGGATCAGTGTGTGTGTGCGTGAGAGATCGGTGTGTGTGTGCGTGAGGGATCTGTGTGTGTGTGCGTCTGAGGGATCTGTGTGTGTGGGTTTGCGGGATCTGTCTGTGTGTGGGGTGGGGATTTGTGTGTGTGTGGGATCTCTGTGTATGTGTGTCTGTGAGGGATCTGTGTGTGTGTGTGAGGGATCAGTGCGAGTATGTGTGTGTGTGTATGTGTGGGATCTGTGTGTGTGAGGGATGTGTGTGTGTGAGGGGTGTGTGTGTGTGTGAGGGATCTGTGTGTGTGTGTGTGTGTGTGTGAGGGATCTGTGTGTGTGTGTGTTTGTGTGAGGGATCTGTGTGTGTGTGAGTGTGTGTGTGAGGGATCTGTGTGTGTGTGAGTGTGTGTGTGAGGGATCTGTGTGTGTGTGTGAGGGATCTGTGTGTGTGAGGGATCTGTGTGTGTGAAGGATCTGTGTGTGTGTGTGTGTGTGAGAGGGATCTGTGTGTGTGTCTGTGAGGGATTAGTCTGTGTGTGTGTGAGGGATCTGTGTATGTGTGTTTGTGTGAGGGATCAGTGTGTGTGTGCGTGAGGGATCAGTGTGTGTGTGCGTGAGGGATCTGTGTGTGTGTGTGCATCTGCGGGATCTGTGTGTGTGGGTTTGCGGGATCTGTCTGTGTGTGGGGTGGGGATTTGTGCCTGTGTGGGATCTCTGTGTATGTGTGTCTGTGAGGGATCTGTGTGTGTGTGAGGGATCAGTGCGAGTATGTGTGTGTGTGTATGTGTGGGATCTGTGTGTGAGAGGGATGTGTGTGGGTGAGGGATGTGTGTGTGTGTGTGTGTGTGTGAGGGATCTGTGTGTGTGTGTGTGAGGGATCTGTGTGTGTGTGAGTGTGTGTGTGAGGGATCTGTGTGTGTGAAGGATCTGTGTGTGTGTGTGTGTGTGTGTGAGAGGGATCTGTGTGTGTGTCTGTGAGGGATCAGTGTATGTGTGTGAGGGATCAGTGTGTGTGTGTGTGAGGGTTCAGTGTGTGTGTGCGTGAGGGATGTGTGTGTGCGTGAGGGATCAGTGTGTGTGCGTGTGAGGGATCAGTGTGTGTGTGTGTGTGAGGGATCAGTGTGTGTGTGTGTGTGAGGGATAAGTGTGTGTCAGGGATCAGTGTGTGTGAGGGATCAGTGTGTGCGTATGTGTGTGTGTGAGGGATCAGTGTGTGTGTGTGTGGGATCAGAGCGTGTGTGTGAGGGTTCTGTGTGTGTGTGTGTGTAAGGGATCAGTGTGTGTGAGGGATCAGTGCATGTGTGAGAGTGTTGGGGGGGGGATCTGTGTGAGAGATCAGTGTGTGTGTGTGTGTATGTGTGTGAGGGATCAGTGTGTGTGTGTGATCAGTGTGTGTGTGTGTGTGAGGGATCTGTTTGTGTGTGTGTGTGTGTGTGAGGGATCAGTGTGTGTGTGTGTGAGGGATCAGTGTGTGTGTGCGTGAGGGATGTGTGTGTGCGTGTGAGGGATCAGTGTGTGTGTGTGTGAGGGATCAGTGTGTGTGTGTGTGTGAGGGATAAGTGTGTGTCAGGGATCAGTGTGTGTGAGGGATCAGTGTGTGCGTATGTGTGTGTGTGAGGGATCAGTGTGTGTGTGTGTGGGATCAGAGCGTGTGTGTGAGGGTTCTGTGTGTGTATGAGGGATCAGTGTGTGTGTGTGTGAGGGATCAGTGTGTGTGTGTGTGTGAGGGATCTGTTTGTGTGTGTGTGTGTGTGAGGGATCAGTGTGTGTGTGTGTGAGGGATCAGTGTGTGTGTGTATGAGGGATCAGTGTGTGTGTGTGTGTGAGGGATCAGTGTGTGTGTGAGGGATCTGTGTGTGAGGGATCTGTGTTTGTGTGTGTGAGCAATCAGTGTGTGTGTGCGTGAGGGATCTGTGTGTGTGTGCGTCTGAGGGATCTGTGTGTGTGGGTTTGCGGGATCTGTCTGTGTGTGGGGTGGGGATTTGTGTGTGTGTGGGATCTCTGTGTATGTGTGTCTGTGAGGGATCTGTGTGTGTGTGAGGGATCAGTGCGAGTATGTGTGTGTGTATGTGTGGGATCTGTGTGTGTGAGGGATGTGTGTGTGTGAGGGATGTGTGTGTGTGTGTGTGTGTGTGTGTGTGTGTGTGTGTGTGTGTGGGATCTGTGTGTGTGTGTGTGTGAGGGATCTGTGTGTGTGTGTGTGAAGGATCTGTGTGTGTGTGTGTGAGGGATCTGTGTGTGTGTGTGTGTGTGAGGGATCTGTGTGTGTGAAGGATCTGTGTGTGTGTGTGTGTGAGAGGGATCTGTGTGTGTGTCTGTGAGGGATCAGTGTGTGTGTGTGAGGGATCAGTGTGTGTGTGTGTGTGAGGGTTCAGTGTGTGTGTGTGTGAGGGATGTGTGTGTGCGTGTGAGGGATCAGTGTGTGTGTGTGAGGGATAAGTGTGTGTCAGGGATCAGTGTGTGTGAGGGATCAGTGTGTGCGTATGTGTGTGTGTGAGGGATCAGTGTGTGTGTGGGATCAGAGCGTGTGTGTGAGGGATCTGTGTGTGTGTGAGGGATCAGTGCGAGTATGTGTGTGTGTGTATGTGTGGGATCTGTGTGTGTGAGGGTTCTGTGTGTGTGTGTGTGTGTGTGTGTGTGTGTGTGAGGGATCAGTGCATGTGTGAGAGTGTTGGGGGTGGGATCTGTGTGAGAGATCAGTGTGTGTGTGTGTATGTGTGTGAGGGATCAGTGTGCGTGTGTGGGATCTGTGTGAGGGATCAGTGTGTGTATATGTCTGTGAGGGATCAGTGTGTGTGTGTGAGGGAAATGTGTGTGTGCGTGTGTGTGTGAGGAATCAGTGTGTGTGTGTGTGTGTGTGTGTGTGTGTGTGTGTGTGTGTGTGTGTGTCAGGGATCAATGTGTGTGCGTGAGGGATCAGTGTTTGTGCGCATGAGGGATCAGTGTGTGTGTGCGTGAGGGATCAGTGTGTGTGTGCGTGAGGGATCAGTGTGTGTGTGCGTGAGGGATCAGTGTGTGTGTGCGTGAGGGATCAGTGTGTGTGTGCGTGAGGGATCAGTGTGTGTGTGCGTGAGGGATCAGTGTGTGTGTGCGTGAGGGATCAGTGTGTGTGCGTGAGGGATCAATGTGTGTGTGCGTGAGGGATCAGTGTGTGTGTGCGTGAGGGATCAGTGTGTGTGTGCGTGAGGGATCAGTGTGTGCGTGAGAGATCAGTGTGTGCGTGTATGTGTATGTCTGTGAGGGATCAGTGTGTGTGTGGGAGGGATCTGTGTGTGTGTGTGTGTGTGTGTATGTGTGTGAGGGATCAGTGTGTGTGTGTGTGTGTGTGTGTGTGTGTGTGTGTGTGTGAGGGATCAGTGTGTGTGTGTGTGAGGGATCTGTGTGTGTGGGTTTGCGGGATCTGTCTGTGTGTGGGGTGGGGATTTGTGTGTGTGTGGGATCTCTGTGTATGTGTGTCTGTGAGGGATCTGTGTGTGTGTGAGGGATCAGTGCGAGTATGTGTGTGTGTGTGAGAGAGAGCCATCAGTGTGTTTGTGTGTGAATGTGAGAGAGAGGGATCAATGTGTGTGTCTCTGTGTGCGTGACGGATCAGTGTGTGAGAGAGAGCGGAATGTGTGTGTGTGAGAGAGAGGGATCAGTGTGAGTGTGTGTGTGATCAGTATGTGTGTGTGTGTGTGTGTGAGGGAGAGAGTGATCAGTGTGTGTGGAGGGATCAGTGTGTATCTGTGTGTGTGTGTGTGTGTGTGTGTGTGTGTGTGTGTGTGTGAGGGAGAGAGCGGGATCAGTGTGTATGTGAAGGACCCGAGTTTGTGTGTGTGTAAGAGGGATCTGTGTGTGTGTGTGTGTGTGAGAGAGAGAGAGAGGGAGGGATCAGTGTGTGTGTGTGATCAGTGTGGTGAACTGCTGTGACTGCATGTGAGAGTGTTTGTGATCTGTGTGTGAGTGTGAGAGGGATAGGTGAGTGTGTGTGTGTGTGTGTGTGATCACTGTGTGAGGGATCAGGTTGTGTGAGAGAGACAGAGTGGGATATTTGTGTGTGTGAGGGATCAGGGTGTGTGAGCGAGAGAGAGTGGGATATGTGTGTGTGTGTGGGATCACTGTGTGAGGGATTATGGTGTGTGTGAGAGAGAGAGTGGGATATGTGTCTGTGAGAGAGGGGGATCTGTGTGTGTGTGTGAGGGTTCAGTGTGTGTGTGAGGGTTCAGTGTGTGTGTGAGGGATCAGTGTGTGTGTCAGGGATCTCTGTGTGTGTGTGTGTGTGCGAGGGATCAGTGTGTGTGTGTGTCTGTGTGTGTGAGAGAGAGAGAGTGGGATCAGTGTGTATGTGAAGGACCCAAGTTTGTGTGTGTGTAAGAAGGATCAGTGTGTGTGTGTGAGAGGGAGAGAGGGGGATCAGTGTGTGTGTGTGTGTGTGTGTGTGTGTGTGTGTGTGTGTGTGTGTGTGTGTGTGTGTGTGTGTGTGTGTGTGTGTGTGTGTGTGTGAGAGAGAGAGAGAGGGGGATCAATGTGTGTGTGAAGGACCCGAGTTTGTGTGTGTGTAAGAGGGATGTGTGTGTGTGTGTGAGAGAGAGAGGGGGATCAGTGTGTGTGTGTGTGATCAGTGTGGTGAACTGCTGTGACTGCATGTGAGAGTGTGTTTGTGATCTGTGTGTGAGTGTGAGAGGGATAGGTGATTGTGTGTGTGTGTGATCACTGTGTGAGGGATCAGGGTGTATGAGAGAGACAGAGTGGGATATTTGTGTGTGTGAGGGAACAGGGTATGTGTGAGAGAGAGAGTGGGATATGTGTGTGTGTGTGGGATCACTGTGTGAGGGATTATGGTGTGTGAGAGAGGGGGATCAGTGTGTGTGAGAGAGGGATCAGTGTGTGTGTATGAGATGGGGGTCAGTGTAAGTGTGTATGAGTGAGGGGGATCAGTGTGAGTGTGTGTGTGTGATCAGTATGTGTGTGTATGTGAGGGGTCAGTGAGTGTGTGTGTGTGAGAGACACGGATCAGTGTGAGTGTGTGTGATCAGTTTGTGTGTGAGGGAAAAGTTTTTCCTCACATCCCCCCGAACCTCTTGCCCTTCACCTTGAACTTGTGTCCCCCCCTCGTGACTGACCCTTCAACTAAGGGGAACAGCTGCTCCCTATCCACCCTGTCCATGCCCCTCATAATCTTATACACCTCAGTGTGAGTGTGTGTGTGTGAGAGAGAGGGATCAGTGTGTGTGTGTGTGTGTGTGTGTGTGTGTGTGTGTGTGTGTGTGTGTGAGAGGGATCAGTGTGTGTGTGTGTGAGAGAGGGATCAGTGTGTGTGTGTGCGTGTGTGAGAGAGAGGGATTAGTGTGTGCGTGTGAGGGATAAGTGTGTGTCAGGGATCAGTGTGTGTGAGGGATCAGTGTGTGTGTGGGATCAGACGTGTGTGTGAGGGATCTGTGTGTGTGTGAGGGATCAGTGCGAATATGTGTGTGTGTGTATGTGTGGGATCTGTGTGTGTGAGGGTTCTGTGTGTGTGTGTGTGTGTGTGTGTGTGTGTGTGTGTGTGTGTGTGTGTGTGTGTGTGTGTGTGTGTGTGAGGGATCAGTGCATGTGTGAGAGTGTTGGGGGTGGGATCTGTGTGAGAGATCAGTGTGTGTGTGTGAGGGATCAGTGTGCATGTGAGGGATCAGTGTGTGTATATGTCTGTGAGGGATCAGTGTGTGTGTGTGAGGGAAATGTGTGTGTGCGTGTGTGTGTGAGGGATCAGTGTGTGTGTGTGTGTGTGTGTGTGAGGGATCAATGTGTGTGCGTGAGGGATCAGTGTGTGTGCGCATGAGGGATCAGTGTGTGTGTGCGTGAGGGATCAGTGTGTGTGTGCGTGAGGGATCAGTGTGTGTGTGCGTGAGGGATCAGTTTGTGTGTGCGTGAGGGATCAGTGTGTGTGTGCGTGAGGGATCAGTGTGTGTGTGCGTGAGGGATCAGTGTGTGTGTGCGGGAGGGATCAGTGTGTGTGTGCGGGAGGGATCAGTGTGTGTGTGCGTGAGGGATCAGTGTGTGTGTGCGTGAGGGATCAGTGTGTGTGCGCGTGAGGGATCAGTGTGTGTGCGCGTGAGGGATCTGTGTGTATGCGTGAGGGATCAGTGCATGTGTGTGTGTGTGGGGGTGGAATCTGTGTGAGAGATCAGTGTGTGTGTGTGAGGGATCTGTGTGTGTGTGAGGGATCTGTGTGTGTGTGAGGGATCTGTGTGTGTGTGAGGGATCAGTGTGTGTGTTGGGATCTTTGTGAGAGATGAGTGTGTGTGTGTGAGGGATCTGTGTGTGTGTGTGTGAGGGATCAGAGCGAGTGTGTGAGGGATCAGAGCGTGTGTGTGTAAGGGATTAGTGTGTGTGTGAGGGATCAGTGTGTGTGTGTGTGAGGGATCAGTGTGTGTGTGCGTGAGGGATCAGTGTGTGTGTGTGTGAGGGATCAGTGTGTGTGTGCGTGAGGGATCAGTGTGTGTGTGCGTGAGGGATCAGTGTGTGTGTGCGTGAGGGATCAGTGTGTGTGTGTGTGTGTGTGTGTGAGGGATCAGTGTGTGTGTGTGTGAGGGATCAGTGTGTGTGTGAGGGATCTGTGTGTGTGTGTGAGGGATCAGTGTGTGTGTGTGTGAGGGATCAGTGTGTGTGTGTGTGAGGGATCAGTGTGTGTGAGGGATCAGTGTGTGTGAGGGATCAGTGTGTGTGAGGGATCAGTGTGTGTGTGCGAGGGATCAGTGTGTGTGTGTGTGTGTGTGTGTGAGGGATTTGTCTGTGTGTGTGTGTGAGGGATCTGTGTGTGTGTGTGAGGGATCTGTGTGTGTGTGTGAGGGATCTGTGTGTGTGTGTGCGAGGGATCTGTGTGTGTGTGTGTGTGTGTGTGTGAGTGATCTGTGTGTGTGTGTGTGTGTGAGGGATCTATGTGTGTGTGTGTGTGAGGGATCTGTGTGTGTGTGTGAGGGATCTGTGTGTGTGATTGATGTGTGTGTGTGTGTGTGTGTGTGAGGGATGTGTGTGTGTGCTTGTGGGATCAGTGTGTGTGCGTGAGGGATCAGTGTGTGTGCGTGAGGGATCAGTGTGTGCGTGTGTGAGGGATCAGTGTGTGCGTGTGTGAGGGATCAGTGTGCGTCTGAGGGATCAGTGTGTGTGTGCGTGAGGGATCAGTGTGTGTATGCGTGAGGGATCAGTGTGTGTATGCGTGAGGGATCAGTGTGTGTGTGCGTGAGGGATCAGTGTGTGTGTGCGTGAGGGATCAGTGTGTGTGTGCGTGAGGGATCAGCGTGTGTGTGTGTGAGGGATCAGTGTGTGCATGCGTGAGGGATCAGTGTGTGTGTGCGTGAGGGATCAGTGTGTGTGTGCGTGAGGGATCAGTGTGTGTGTGCGTGAGGGATCTGTGTGTCTGTGCGTGAGGGATCAGAGCGTGTGCGTGAGGGATCAGTGTGTGTGTGCGTGAGGGATCAGTGTGGGTGCGTGAGGGATCAGTGTATGTGTGTGTGTGTTTGTGAGGGATCAGAGTGTGTGTGCGAGGGATCTGTGTGAGGGATAAGTGTGTGTGTAGGTGTATGTGTGTGAGGTTTCAGTGTGTGTGTGGGAGGGATCTGTGTGTGTGCGTGTCTATGTGTGTGAGGGATCAGTGTGTGTGTGTGTGTGTGTGAGGGATCAGAGCGTGTCTGTGAGGGATCAGAACGTGTCTGTGAGGGATCAGAGCGTGTGTGTGAGGGATCAGAGCGTG
The DNA here is from genome assembly GCA_026770705.1 of Isurus oxyrinchus. NCBI lineage: Eukaryota > Metazoa > Chordata > Chondrichthyes > Lamniformes > Lamnidae > Isurus > Isurus oxyrinchus. The sequence continues at coordinate 405,552 of JANJGN010000394.1, forward strand.
TGTGTGAGGGATCAGAGCGTGTGTGTGAGGGATCAGAGCGTGTGTGTGAGGGATCAGAGCGTGTGTGTGAGGGATCAGAATGTGTGCATGAGTGATCAGTGTGTGTGTGCGTGTCGTATTTGTGTGTGTGCGTGTCGTATTTGTGTGTGTGCGTGTTGGATCAGTGTGTGTGCGTATGGGATCAGTGTGTGTGTGGGGGATCAGTGTGTGTGTGCGGGAGGGATCAGTGTGTGTGTGCGGGAGGGATCAGTGTGTGTGTGCGGGAGGGATCAGTGTGTGTGTGCGGGAGGGATCAGTGTGTGTGTGCGTGAGGGATCAGAGTGTGTGTGCGTGAGGGATCAGTGTGTGTGCGAGTGTGGGATCAGTGTGTGTGTGCGTGAGGGATCAGTGTGTGTGTGCGTGAGGGATCAGTGTATATGTGTGTGTGAGGGATCAGAGCGTGTGTGTGTGTGAGATATCTGTGTGTGTGTGTGTGTGTGAGGGATCAGTGTGTGTGTGTGAGGGATCAGTGTGTGTGTGTGAGGGATCAGTGTGTGTGTGTGAGGGATCAGTGTGTGTGTGTGAGGGATCTGTGTGTGTGTGTGTGTGAGGGATCTGTGTGTGTGTGTGAGGGATCAGTGCGTGCGTGTGAGGGATCTGTGTGTGTGTGTGTGTGGAGGGATCAGTGTGTGTGTGCGTGTGGGATCAGAGTGTGTGTGCGTGTGGGAACAGTGTGTGTGTGAGGGATCAGTGTGTGCGTGTGTGAGGGATCAGTGTGTGTGTGTGCGTGTGGGATCAGTGTGTGTGTGCGTGTGGGATCAGTGTGTGTGTGCGTGTGGGATCAGTGTGTGTGTGCGTGAGGGATCAGTGTGTGTTGGGATCTGTGTGAGGGATCAGCGTGTGTGTAGGAGGAATCTGTGTGTGTGTGTGTGTGTGAGGGATCTGTGTGTGTGTGTGAGGGATCTGTGTGTGTGCGTGAGGGATCAGTGTGTGTGTGAGGGATCAGTGTGTGTGTGTGTGAGGGATCAGTGTGTGTGTGAGTGTGTGTGTGAGGGATCTGTGTGTGTGAAGGATCTGTGTGTGTGTGTGTGTGTGTGTGTGTGTGTGTGAGAGGGATCTGTGTGTGTGTCTGTGAGGGATCAGTGTGTGTGTGTGTGAGGGATCTGTGTGTGTGTGTGTGTGTGTGTGTGTGTGTGAGGGATCTGTGTGTGTGTGTGTATGAGGGATCAGTGTGTGTGTGTGTGAGGGATCTGTGTGTGTGTGTGGGATCTGTGTGTGCGTGTGGGATCTGTGTGTGTGTGTGTGTGGGATCAGTGTGTGTGTGTGTGAGTGATCAGTGTGTGTGTGTATGAGGGAACAGTGTGTGTGTGTATGAGGGATCAGTGTGTGTGTGTGTGAGGGATCAGTGTGTGTGTGTGAGGGATCAGTGTGTGTCTGCGTGAGGGTTCAGTGTGTTTGTGCGTGAGGGATCAGTGTGTGTGTGCGTGAGAGATCGGTGTGTGTGTGCGTGAGGGATCTGTGTGTGTGTGCGTCTGAGGGATCTGTGTGTGTGGGTTTGCGGGATCTGTCTGTGTGTGGGGTGGGGATTTGTGTGTGTGTGGGATCTCTGTGTATGTGTGTCTGTGAGGGATCTGTGTGTGTGTGTGAGGGATCAGTGCGAGTATGTGTGTGTGTGTATGTGTGGGATCTGTGTGTGTGAGGGATGTGTGTGTGTGAGGGGTGTGTGTGTGTGTGAGGGATCTGTGTGTGTGTGTGTGTGTGAGGGATCTGTGTGTGTGTTTGTGTGAGGGATCTGTGTGTGTGTGAGTGTGTGTGTGAGGGATCTGTGTGTGTGTGAGTGTGTGTGTGAGGGATCTGTGTGTGTGTGTGAGGGATCTGTGTGTGTGAGGGATCTGTGTGTGTGAAGGATCTGTGTGTGTGTGTGTGTGTGAGAGGGATCTGTGTGTGTGTCTGTGAGGGATTAGTCTGTGTGTGTGTGAGGGATCTGTGTGTGTGTGTTTGTGTGAGGGATCAGTGTGTGTGTGCGTGAGGGATCAGTGTGTGTGTGCGTGAGGGATCTGTGTGTGTGTGTGCATCTGCGGGATCTGTGTGTGTGGGTTTGCGGGATCTGTCTGTGTGTGGGGTGGGGATTTGTGCCTGTGTGGGATCTCTGTGTATGTGTGTCTGTGAGGGATCTGTGTGTGTGTGAGGGATCAGTGCGAGTATGTGTGTGTGTGTATGTGTGGGATCTGTGTGTGAGAGGGATGTGTGTGGGTGAGGGATGTGTGTGTGTGTGTGTGTGTGTGTGAGGGATCTGTGTGTGTGTGTGTGAGGGATCTGTGTGTGTGTGAGTGTGTGTGTGAGGGATCTGTGTGTGTGAAGGATCTGTGTGTGTGTGTGTGTGTGTGTGAGAGGGATCTGTGTATGTGTGTGAGGGATCAGTGTGTGTGTGTGTGAGGGTTCAGTGTGTGTGTGCGTGAGGGATGTGTGTGTGCGTGTGAGGGATCAGTGTGTGTGTGTGTGAGGGATCAGTGTGTGTGTGTGTGTGAGGGATAAGTGTGTGTCAGGGATCAGTGTGTGTGAGGGATCAGTGTGTGCGTATGTGTGTGTGTGAGGGATCAGTGTGTGTGTGTGTGGGATCAGAGCGTGTGTGTGAGGGTTCTGTGTGTGTGTGTGTGTAAGGGATCAGTGTGTGTGAGGGATCAGTGCATGTGTGAGAGTGTTGGGGGGGGGATCTGTGTGAGAGATCAGTGTGTGTGTGTGTGTATGTGTGTGAGGGATCAGTGTGTGTGTGTGATCAGTGTGTGTGTGTGTGTGAGGGATCTGTTTGTGTGTGTGTGTGTGTGTGAGGGATCAGTGTGTGTGTGTGTGAGGGATCAGTGTGTGTGTGCGTGAGGGATGTGTGTGTGCGTGTGAGGGATCAGTGTGTGTGTGTGTGAGGGATCAGTGTGTGTGTGTGTGTGAGGGATAAGTGTGTGTCAGGGATCAGTGTGTGTGAGGGATCAGTGTGTGCGTATGTGTGTGTGTGAGGGATCAGTGTGTGTGTGTGTGGGATCAGAGCGTGTGTGTGAGGGTTCTGTGTGTGTATGAGGGATCAGTGTGTGTGTGTGTGAGGGATCAGTGTGTGTGTGTGTGTGTGTGAGGGATCTGTTTGTGTGTGTGTGTGTGTGAGGGATCAGTGTGTGTGTGTGTGAGGGATCAGTGTGTGTGTGTATGAGGGATCAGTGTGTGTGTGTGTGTGAGGGATCAGTGTGTGTGTGAGGGATCTGTGTGTGAGGGATCTGTGTTTGTGTGTGTGAGCAATCAGTGTGTGTGTGCGTGAGGGATCTGTGTGTGTGTGCGTCTGAGGGATCTGTGCGTGTGGGTTTGCGGGATCTGTCTGTGTGTGGGGTGGGGATTTGTGTGTGTGTGGGATCTCTGTGTATGTGTGTCTGTGAGGGATCTGTGTGTGTGTGAGGGATCAGTGCGAGTATGTGTGTGTGTATGTGTGGGATCTGTGTGTGTGAGGGATGTGTGTGTGTGAGGGATGTGTGTGTGTGAGGGATGTGTGTGTGTGAGGGATGTGTGTGTGTGTGTGTGTGTGTGTGTGTGTGTGTGTGTGTGTGTGTGTGTGTGTGTGTGTGTGTGTGTGTGTGTGTGTGTGTGTGTGTGTGTGTGTGTGTGTGTGTGTGTGTGTGTGTGAAGGATCTGTGTGTGTGTGTGTGTGAGGGATCTGTGTGTGTGTGTGTGAAGGATCTGTGTGTGTGTGTGTGAGGGATCTGTGTGTGTGTGTGTGTGTGAGGGATCTGTCTGTGTGAAGGATCTGTGTGTGTGTGTGTGTGAGAGGGATCTGTGTGTGTGTCTGTGAGGGATCAGTGTGTGTGTGTGAGGGATCAGTGTGTGTGTGTGTGTGAGGGTTCAGTGTGTGTGTGTGTGAGGGATGTGTGTGTGCGTGTGAGGGATCAGTGTGTGTGTGTGAGGGATAAGTGTGTGTCAGGGATCAGTGTGTGTGAGGGATCAGTGTGTGCGTATGTGTGTGTGTGAGGGATCAGTGTGTGTGTGGGATCAGAGCGTGTGTGTGAGGGATCTGTGTGTGTGTGAGGGATCAGTGCGAGTATGTGTGTGTGTGTATGTGTGGGATCTGTGTGTGTGAGGGTTCTGTGTGTGTGTGTGTGTGTGTGTGAGGGATCAGTGCATGTGTGAGAGTGTTGGGGGTGGGATCTGTGTGAGAGATCAGTGTGTGTGTGTGTATGTGTGTGAGGGATCAGTGTGCGTGTGTGGGATCTGTGTGAGGGATCAGTGTGTGTATATGTCTGTGAGGGATCAGTGTGTGTGTGTGAGGGAAATGTGTGTGTGCATGTGTGTGTGAGGAATCAGTGTGTGTGTGTGTGTGTGTGTGTGTGTGTGTGTGTGTGTGTGTCAGGGATCAATGTGTGTGCGTGAGGGATCAGTGTTTGTGCGCATGAGGGATCAGTGTGTGTGTGCGTGAGGGATCAGTGTGTGTGTGCGTGAGGGATCAGTGTGTGTGTGCGTGAGGGATCAGTGTGTGTGTGCGTGAGGGATCAGTGTGTGTGTGCGTGAGGGATCAGTGTGTGTGTGCGTGAGGGATCAGTGTGTGTGTGCGTGAGGGATCAGTGTGTGTGCGTGAGGGATCAATGTGTGTGTGCGTGAGGGATCAGTGTGTGTGTGCGTGAGGGATCAGTGTGTGTGTGAGAGATCAGTGTGTGCGTGTATGTGTATGTCTGTGAGGGATCAGTGTGTGTGTGGGAGGGATCTGTGTGTGTGTGTGTGTGTGTGTATGTGTGTGAGGGATCAGTGTGTGTGTGTGTGTGTGTGTGTGTGTGTGTGTGTGAGGGATCAGTGTGTGTGTGTGTGAGGGATCTGTGTGTGTGGGTTTGCGGGATCTGTCTGTGTGTGGGGTGGGGATTTGTGTGTGTGTGGGATCTCTGTGTATGTGTGTCTGTGAGGGATCTGTGTGTGTGTGAGGGATCAGTGCGAGTATGTGTGTGTGTGTGAGAGAGAGCCATCAGTGTGTTTGTGTGTGAATGTGAGAGAGAGGGATCAATGTGTGTGTCTCTGTGTGCGTGACGGATCAGTGTGTGAGAGAGAGCGGAATGTGTGTGTGTGAGAGAGAGGGATCAGTGTGAGTGTGTGTGTGATCAGTATGTGTGTGTGTGTGTGTGTGAGGGAGAGAGTGATCAGTGTGTGTGGAGGGATCAGTGTGTATCTGTGTGTGTGTGTGTGTGTGTGTGTGTGTGAGGGAGAGAGCGGGATCAGTGTGTATGTGAAGGACCCGAGTTTGTGTGTGTGTAAGAGGGATCTGTGTGTGTGTGTGTGTGTGAGAGAGAGAGAGAGGGAGGGATCAGTGTGTGTGTGTGATCAGTGTGGTGAACTGCTGTGACTGCATGTGAGAGTGTTTGTGATCTGTGTGTGAGTGTGAGAGGGATAGGTGAGTGTGTGTGTGTGTGTGTGTGATCACTGTGTGAGGGATCAGGTTGTGTGAGAGAGACAGAGTGGGATATTTGTGTGTGTGAGGGATCAGGGTGTGTGAGCGAGAGAGAGTGGGATATGTGTGTGTGTGTGGGATCACTGTGTGAGGGATTATGGTGTGTGTGAGAGAGAGAGTGGGATATGTGTCTGTGAGAGAGGGGGATCTGTGTGTGTGTGTGAGACACGGATCAGTGTGAGTGTGTGTGTGTGATCAGTATGTGTGTGTATGTGAGGGGTCAGTGAGTGTGTGTGTGTGAGAGACACGGATCAGTGTGACTGTGTGTGATCAGTATGTGTGTGAGGGAAAAGTTTTTCCTCACATCCCCCCGAACCTCCTGCCCCTCACCTTGAACTTGTGTCCCCCCCCTCGTGACTGACCCTTCAACTAAGGGGAACAGCTGCTCCCTATCCACCCTGTCCGTGCCCCTCATAATCTTATACACCTCAGTGTGTGTGTGTGTGTGTGAGAGAGGGATTAGTGTGTGTGTGTGTGTGAGAGAGGGATTAGTGTGTGTGTGTGTGTGTGTGAGAGAGAGAGAGAGGGGGATCAGTGTGTGTGTGTGTGTGTGTGTGTGTGTGTGAGAGAGAGAGGGATTAGTGTGTGTGTGTGTGAGAGAGAGAGGGATCTGTGTGTGTGTGATCAGTGTGAGTGTGAGAGAGAGGAATCAGTGTGAGTGTGTGTGTGATCAGTGTGTGGGTGTGAGAGAGAGAGAGTGGGAACTGTGTGTGTGTGTGTGAGAGAGAGAGCGATCAGTGAGTGTGTGCGTGTGAGAGAGAGAGGGATCAGTGTGTGTGTGTGTGTGATCAGTATGTGTGTGCGTATGTGTGTGTGTGAGAGAGTGAGTCATCAGTGTGCATGTGTGTGTGATCAGTATGCGTGTGGGTGTGCGTGTGAGAGAAAGAGGGATCAGTGTGTGTGTGATCAGTATGTGTGTGTGTATGTGTGAGAGAGAGACGGATCAGTGTGAGTGTGTGTGATCAGTATGTGTGTGGGTGTGCGTGTGAGAGAGAGAGGGATCAGTGTGAGTGTGTGTGTGATCAGTAATAGTGTGTGTGAGAGAGAGGGATCAGTGTGAGTGTGTGTGTGATCAGTATGTGTGTGTGTGTGTGTGAGAGAGAGCAAGGGATCAGTGTGTCTGAGGGATGTGTGTGTCTGTGTGTGCATGACGGATCAGTGTGAGAGAGAGCGGGATGTGTGTGTGGGTGAGAGAGAGAGGGATCAGTGTGAGTGTGTGTGTGAGAGAGGGATCAGTGTGAGTGTGTGTGTGATCTGTGTATGTGTGTGTGAGAGAGAGGGAACAGTGTGAGTGTGTGTGTGAGAGAGAGAGAGGGATCAGTGTGTGTGTGTGTGTGTGAGAGAGGGATTAGTGTGTGTCTCTCTGTGTGCATGACGGATCAATGTGTGAGAGAGCGGGATGTGTGTGTGAGAGAGAGAGGGATCAGTGTGAGTGTGTGTGATCAGTATGTGTGTGTGTGTGTGAGAGAGAGATCTGTGTGTGTGTGAGGGATCAGTGTGTGTGTATGTGTATGTCTGTGAGGGATCAGTGTGTCTGTGTGAGGGATCTATGTGTGTGAGTGTGAGGGATCTGTGTGTGTGTGTGTGGGATCAGTGTGTGTGTGTGTGTGTGGGATCAGTGTGTGTGTGTGTGTGGGATCAGTGTGTGTGTGTGGGATCAGTGTGTGTGTGTGGGATCAGTGTGTGTGTGTGGGATCAGTGTGTGTGTGTGAGGGATCTGTGTGTGTGCGTGAGAGAGGGATTAGTGTGTGTGTGTGAGAGAGAGATTAGTGTGTGTGTGTGTGAGAGAGAGCCATCAGTGTGTTTGTGTGTGAGTGTGAGAGAGAGGGATCAATGTGTGTGTCTCTGTGTGCGTGACGGATCAGTGTGTGAGAGAGAGCGGAATGTGTGTGTGTGAGAGAGAGGGATCAGTGTGAGTGTGTGTTTGATCAGTATGTGTGTGTGTGAGAGAGAGAGTGATCAGTGTGTGTGGAGGGATCAGTGTGTATCTGTGTGTGTGTGTGTGTGTGTGTGTGTGTGTGTGAGGGAGAGAGCGGGATCAGTGTGTATGTGAAGGACCCGAGTTTGTGTGTGTGTGTGTGTGTGTGTGTGTGTGTGTGTGTGTGTGAGAGAGAGAGGGAGGGATCAGTGTGTGTGTGTGATCAGTGTGGTGAACTGCTGTGAATGCATGTGAGAGTGTGTTTGTGATCTGTGTATGAGTGTGAGAGGGATAGGTGTGTGTGTGTGTGTGATCACTGTGTGAGGGATCAGGTTGTGTGAGAGAGACAGAGTGGGATATTTGTGTGTGTGAGGGATCAGGGTGTGTGAGCGAGAGAGAGTGGGATATGTGTGTGTGTGTGGGATCACTGTGTGAGGGATTATGGTGTGTGTGAGAGAGAGAGTGGGATATGTGTCTGTGAGAGAGGGGGATCAGTGTGTGTGTGAGAGGGGGATCAGTGTGTGTGTGTATGAGTGAGGGGGGTCAGTGTGAGTGTGTGTGTGTGATCAGTATGTGTGTGTATGTGAGGGGTCAGTGAGTGTGTGTGTGTGAGAGACACGGATCAGTGTGAGTGTGTGTGATCAGTATGTGTGTGAGGGAAAAGTTTTTCCTCACATCCCCCCGAACCTCCTGCCCCTCACCTTGAACTTGTGTCCCCCCCCCTCGTGACTGACCCTTCAACTAAGGGGAACAGCTGCTCCCTATCCACCTTGTCCATGCCCCTCATAATCTTGTACACCTCAGTGTGACTGTGTGTGTGTGAGAGAGGGATTAGTGTGTGTGTGTGTGTGAGAGAGGGATTAGTGTGTGTGTGTGTGTGAGAGAGAGAGAGGGGGATCAGTGTGTGTGTGTGTGTGTGTGTGTGTGAGAGAGAGGGATTAGTGTGTGTGTGTGTGAGAGAGAGAGGGATCTGTGTGTGTGTGATCAGTGTGAGTGTGAGAGAGAGGAATCAGTGTGAGTGTGTGTGTGATCAGTGTGTGTGAGAGAGAGAGTGGGAACAGTGTGTGTGTGTGTGTGTGTGTGTGCGAGAGAGAGCGATCAGTGTGTGTGTGCGTGTGAGAGAGAGAGGGATCAGTGTGTGTGTGATCAGTATGTGTGTGTGTATGTGTGTGTGTGAGAGAGTGAGTCATCAGTGTGCATGTGTGTGTGATCAGTATGCGTGTGGGTGTGCGTGTGAGAGAGAGAGGGATCAGTGTGTGTGTGATCAGTATGTGTGTGTGTATGTGTGAGAGAGACACGGATCAGTGTGAGTGTGTGTGATCAGTATGTGTGTGGGTGTGCGTGTGAGAGACAGAGAGATCAGTGTGAGTGTGTGTGTGATCAGTAATAGTGTGTGTGAGAGAGAGAGGGATCAGTGTGAGTGTGTGTGTGATCAGTATGTGTGTGTGTGTGTGTGAGAGCGCGAGGGATCACTGTGTCTGAGGGATGTGTGTGTCTGTGTGTGCATGACGGATCAGTGTGAGAGAGAGCGGGATGTGTGTGTGGGTGAGAGAGAGAGGGATCAGTGTGAGTGTGTGTGTGAGAGAGGGATCAGTGTGAGTGTGTGTGTGATCTGTGTATGTGTGTGAGAGAGAGGGAACAGTGTGAGTGTGTGTGTGAGAGAGAGAGAGGGATCAGTGTGTTTGTGTGTGTGAGAGAGGGATTAGTGTGTGTCTCTGTGTGCATGACGGATCAATGTGTGAGAGAGCGGGATGTGTGTGTGTGAGAGAGAGGGATCAGTGTGAGTGTGTGTGTGATCAGTATGTGTGTGTGTGTGTGAGAGAGAGATCTGTGTGTGTGTGAGGGATCAGTGTGTGTGTATGTGTATGTCTGTGAGGGATCAGTGTGTGTGTGTGAGGGATCTATGTGTGTGAGTGTGAGGGATCTGTGTGTGTGTGTGTGGGATCAGTGTGTGTGTGTGTGTGTGTGTGGGATCAGTGTGTGTGTGTGGGATCAGTGTGTGTGTGTGTGTGTGTGTGGGATCAGTGTGTGTGTGTGTGTGTGTGGGATCAGTGTGTGTGTGTGTGTGTGGGATCAGTATGTGTGTGTGTGTGGGATCAGTATCTGTCTGTGTGTGACGGATTAGTGTGTGTGTGAGGGATTAGTGTGTGTGTGTGAGGGATCAGTGTGTGTGTGTGTGTGTGTGGGATCAGTGTGTGTGTGTGTGGGATCAGTGTGTGTGTGTGGGATTAGTGTGTGTGGGATCAGTGTCTGTGTGTGTGTGTGTGTGGGATCAGTGTCTGTGTGTGTGTGTGGGATCAGTGTCTGTGTGTGTGTGTGGGATCAGTGTCTGTGTGTGTGTGTGGGATCAGTGTCTGTGTGTGTGTGTGGGATCAGTGTCTGTGTGTGTGTGGGATCAGTGTGTGTGTGTGTGTGGGATCAGTGTGTGTGTGTGTGTTTGTGTGTGGGATCAAGGTGTGTGTGTGTGTGTGTGTGTGCGATCAGTGTGTGTGTATGTGTGTGTGTGCGATCAGTGTCTGTGTGTGTGTGAGGGATCTGTGTGAGGGATCAGTGTGTGTGAGGGATCTGTGTGTGTGTGTGTGTGAGGGATCTGTGTGTGTGTGAGGGATCAGTGTGTGTGTGTGAGGGATCTGTGTGTGTGCGTGTGAGGGATCTGTGTGTGTGTGTGTGTGTGAGAGAGGGATTAGTGTGTGTGTGAGAGAGAGCCATCAGTGTGTTTGTGTGTGAGTGTGAGAGAGAGGGATCAGTGTGTGTGTGAGGGATGTGTGTGTCTCTGTGTGCGTGACGGATCAGTGTGTGAGAGAGAGCGGAATGTGTGTGTGTGAGAGAGAGGGATCAGTGTGAGTGTGTGTGTGATCAGTATGTGTGTGTGTGTGTGTGAGAGAGAGAGAGAGAGAGGGATCAGTGTGTGTGTGAGGGAAGTGTGTGTCTGTGTGTGCGTGACGGATCAGTGTGTGAGAGAGAGCTGGATGTGTGTGTGTGTGTTAGAGACAGGGATTAGTGTGTGTGTGATCAGTTTGTATGTGTGTGTGTGTGAGAGAGAGAGTGATCAGTGTGTGTGGAGGGATCAGTGTGTATCTGTGTGTGTGTGTGTGAAGGATCTGTGTGTGTGTGTGTGTGTGTATGTGTGTGAGAGAGAGGGATCTGTGTGTGTGTGATCAGTGTGTGTGTGAGTGTGAGAGAGAGGGATCAGTGTGTGTGTGTGTGATCAGTGTGTGTGTGTGTGAGAGAGAGAGTGGGATCAGTGTGTGTGTGTGTGTGTGTGAGAGAGAGCGATCAGTGTGTGTGTGCGTGTGAGAGAGAGAGGGATCAGTGTGTGTGTGTGATCAGTATGTGTGTGTGTATGTGTGTGTGTGAGAGAGAGAGTCATCAGTGTGCATGTGTGTGTGATCAGTATGTGTGTGGGTGTGCGTGTGAGAGAGAGAGGGATCAGTGTGAGTGTGTGTGTGATCTGTATGTGTGAGAGAGGGATCAGTGTCAGTGTGTGTGTGATCAGTATGTGTGTGGGTGTGCGTGTGAGAGAGAGGGATCAGTGTGAGTGTGTGTGTGATCAGTAATAGTGTGTGTGAGAGAGAGGGATCAGTGTGAGTGTGTGTGTGATCAGTATGTGTGTGTGTGTGTGTGTGTGAGAGAGAGAGGGATCAGTGTGTGTGAGGGATGTGTGTGTCTCTGTTTGCATGACGGATCAGTGTGAGAGAGAGCGGGATGTGTGTGTGGGTGAGAGAGAGAGGGATCAGTGTGAGTGTGTGTGTGAGAGATGGATCAGTGTGAGTGTGTGTGTGATCTGTGTATGTGTGTGTGTGAGAGAGGGAACAGTGTGAGTGTGTGTGTGAGAGAGAGAGACAGGGATCAGTGTGTGTGTGAGAGAGGGATTAGTGTGTGGTCTCTCTGTGTGCATGACGGATCAGTGTGTGAGAGAGCGGGATGTGTGTGTGTGAGAGAGAGGGATCAGTGTGAGTGTGTGTGTGATCAGTATGTGTGTGTGTGTGTGAGAGAGAGATCTGTGTGTGTGTGAGGGATCAGTGTGTGTGTATGTGTATGTCTGTGAGGGATCAGTGTGTGTGTGAGGGATCTATGTGTGTGAGTGTGAGGGATCAGTGTGTGTGTGTGTGGGATCAGTATGTGTGTGTGTGTGGGATCAGTGTGTGTGTGGGATCAGTGTCTGTGTGTGTGTGTGGGATCAGTGTCTGTCCGTGTGTGACGGATTAGTGTGTGTGTGAGGGATTAGTGTGTGTGTGTGAGGGATCAGTGTGTGTGAGTGTGTGTGTGTGGGATCAGTGTGTGTGTGTGGGATCAGTGTGTGTGTGTGGGATCAGTGTGTGTGTGTGTGTGTGGAATCAGTGTCTGTGTGTGTGTGTGTGGGATCAGTGTCTGTGTGTGTGTGTGGGATCAGTGAGTGTGTGTGTGTGTGTTTGTGTGTGCGATCAGTGTCTGTGTGTGTGTGTGCGATCAGTGTCTGTGTGTGTGTGTGGGATCAGTGTCTGTGTGTGTGTGAGGGATCAGTGTGTGTGAGGGATCTGTGTGAGGGATCAGTGTATGTGAGGGATCTGTGTGTGTGTGAGGGATCTGTGTCTGTGTGTGTGTGATC
>JANJGN010000394.1:420000-427500 GCA_026770705.1 Isurus oxyrinchus
AGGGATCAGTGCGTGTGTGAGGGATGTGTGTGTCTCTGTGTGCGTGACGGATCAGTGTGTGAGAGAGCGGGACATGTGTGTGTGTGAGAGAGGGAGAGGGATTAGTGTGTGTGTGATCAGTATGTGTGTGTGTGTGTGAGAGAGAGAGAGGGATCAGTGTGTGTGTGAGGGATGTGTGTGTCTCTGTGTGCGTGACGGATCAGTGTGTGAGAGAGAGCGGGATGTGTGTGTGTGAGAGAGAGGGATCAGTGTGAGTGTGTGTGTGATCAGTATGTGTGTGTGTGTGAGAGAGAGAGGGATCAGTGTTTGTGTGAAGGATGTGTGTGTCTCTGTGTGCGTGACGGATCAGTGTGTGTGAGAGAGCTGGATGTGTGTGTGTCTGTGAGAGAGAGGGATTAGTGTGTGTGATCAGTTTGTATGTGTGTGTGTGTGTGTGAGAGAGAGAGAGGGATCAGTGTGTGTGTGGAGGGATCAGTGTGTATCTGTGTGTGTGTGAGGGATCAGTGTGTGTGTGTGAGGGATCTGCGTGTGTGTGTGAGGGATCTGTGTGTGTGTGTGAGCGATCTGTGTGTGTGTGAGGGATCTGTGTGTGTGTGTGAGGGATCTGTGTGTGTGTGTGTGAGGGATCTGTGTGTGTGTGTGTGAGGAATGTGTGTGTGTGTGTGTGTGGAGGGATCAGTGTGTGTGTGTGTGTGTTGGATCTGTGTGAGGGTTCAGTGTGTGTGTGTGAGGGTTCAGTGTGTGTGTGAGGGTTCAGTGTGTGTGTGAGGGATCAGTGTGTGTGTGAGGGATCTCTGTGTGTGTGTGTGTGTGTGTGTGTGTGTGTGTGTGTGTGTGTGTGCGAGGGATCAGTGTGTGTGTGTGTCTGTGTGTGTGAGAGAGAGAGAGTGGGATCAGTGTGTATGTGAAGGACCCAAGTTTGTGTGTGTGTAAGAAGGATCAGTGTGTGTGTGTGAGAGGGAGAGAGGGGGATCAGTGTGTGTGTGTGTGTGTGTGTGTGTGTGTGTGTGTGTGTGTGTGTGTGTGAGAGAGAGAGAGGGATCAGTGTGTGTGTGGAGGGATCAGTGTGTATCTGTGTGTGTGTGAGGGATCAGTGTGTGTGTGTGAGGGATCTGTGTGTGTGTGTGAGGGATCTGTGTGTGTGTGTGAGGGATCTGTGTGTGTGTGTGAGGGATCTGTGTGTGTGTGTGAGCGATCTGTGTGTGTGTGAGGGATCTGTGTGTGTGTGTGAGGGATCTGTGTGTGTGTGTGAGGGATCTGTGTGTGTGTGTGTGAGGGATCTGTGTGTGTGTGTGTGAGGAATGTGTGTGTGTGTGTGTATGGAGGGATCAGTGTGTGTGTGTTGGATCTGTGTGAGGGTTCAGTGTGTGTGTGTGAGGGTTCAGTGTGTGTGTGAGGGTTCAGTGTGTGTGTGAGGGATCAGTGTGTGTGTGAGGGATCTCTGTGTGTGTGTGTGTGTGTGTGTGTGTGTGTGTGTGTGCGAGGGATCAGTGTGTGTGTGTGTCTGTGTGTGTGAGAGAGAGAGAGTGGGATCAGTGTGTATGTGAAGGACCCAAGTTTGTGTGTGTGTAAGAAGGATCAGTGTGTGTGTGTGAGAGGGAGAGAGGGGGATCAGTGTGTGTGTGTGTGTGTGTGTGTGTGTGTGTGTGTGTGTGTGTGTGTGTGTGTGTGTGTGAGAGAGAGAGAGGGGGATCAATGTGTGTGTGAAGGACCCGAGTTTGTGTGTGTGTAAGAGGGATGTGTGTGTGTGTGTGAGAGAGAGAGGGGGATCAGTGTGTGTGTGTGTGATCAGTGTGGTGAACTGCTGTGACTGCATGTGAGAGTGTGTTTGTGATCTGTGTGTGAGTGTGAGAGGGATAGGTGATTGTGTGTGTGTGTGATCACTGTGTGAGGGATCAGGGTGTATGAGAGAGACAGAGTGGGATATTTGTGTGTGTGAGGGAACAGGGTATGTGTGAGAGAGAGAGTGGGATATGTGTGTGTGTGTGGGATCACTGTGTGAGGGATTATGGTGTGTGAGAGAGGGGGATCAGTGTGTGTGAGAGAGGGATCAGTGTGTGTGTATGAGATGGGGGTCAGTGTAAGTGTGTATGAGTGAGGGGGATCAGTGTGAGTGTGTGTGTGTGATCAGTATGTGTGTGTATGTGAGGGGTCAGTGAGTGTGTGTGTGTGAGAGACACGGATCAGTGTGAGTGTGTGTGATCAGTTTGTGTGTGAGGGAAAAGTTTTTCCTCACATCCCCCCGAACCTCTTGCCCTTCACCTTGAACTTGTGTCCCCCCCTCGTGACTGACCCTTCAACTAAGGGGAACAGCTGCTCCCTATCCACCCTGTCCATGCCCCTCATAATCTTATACACCTCAGTGTGTGTGTGTGTGTGTGTGTGTGTGTGTGTGTGTGAGGGATCAGTGTGTGTGTGTGTGTGAGAGAGGGATCAGTGTGTGCGTGTGTGTGAGAGAGGGATTAGTGTGTGCGTGTGTGTGAGAGAGGGATTAGTGTGTGTGTGTGTGTGAGAGGGATTAGTGTGTGTGTGTGTGTGAGAGAGGGATTAGTGTGTGTGTGTGTGTGAGAAAGGAATTAGTGTGTGTGTGTGTGAGAGAGGGATTAGTGTGTGTGAGAGAGAGGGATTAGTCTGTGTGAGAGAGAGGGATTAGTGTGTGTGAGAGAGAGGGATTAGTGTGTGTGTGTGAGAGGGATTAGTGTGTGCGTGTGTGAGAGAGAGGGATTAGTGTGTGTGTGTGTGTGTGTGAGAGAGAGGGATTAGTGTGTGCGTGTGTGAGAGAGAGGGATTAGTGTGTATGTGAGTGTGAGAGAGAGCGAGAGATCAGTGTGTGTCTCTCTGTGTGCGTGACGGATCAGTGTGTGAGACAGCGGGATGTGTGTGTGTGTCAGAGAGAGGGATTAGTGTGAGTGTGTGTGTGATCAGTGTGTGTGTGTGTGAGTGAGAGAGAGAGAGGGATCAGTGCGAGTGTGTGTGTGATCAGTATGTGTGTGTGTGTGAGAGAGAGAGAGGGGGATCAGCGTGTGTGTGAGGGATGTGTGTGTCTCTGTGTGCGTGACGGATCAGTGTGTGAGAAAGCGGGACGTGTGTGTGTGTGTGTGTGTGTGTGTGTGTGTGTGAGAGAGAGGGATTAATGTGTGTGTGATCAGTTTGTGTGTGTGTGATAGAGAGAGAGGGATCAGTGTGTGTGTGTGTGTGTGTGCAAGTGATCAGTGTGTGTGTGTGTATGTGTGTGAGAGGGAGAGAGGGGGATCAGTGTGTATGTGAGATCAGTGTGGTGAACTGCTGTGACTGCATGTGAGAGTGTGTTTGTGATCTGTGTGTGAGCGTGAGAGGGATAGGTGAGTGTGTGAAGGACCGAGGTTTGTGTATGTGTAAGAGGGATCAGTGTGTATGTGTGTGTTTGTGTGTGTGTGAGAGAGAGAGAGGGGGATCAGTGTGTGTGTGAGATCAGTGTGGTGAACTGCTGTGACTCATGTGAGAGTGTGTTTGTGATCTGTGTGTGAGTGTGAGAGGGATAGGTGAGTGTGTGTGTGTGATCACTGTGTGAGGGATCAGGGTGTGTGTGTGAGGGATCAGTGTGTGTGTGAGAGAGAGAGAGTGGGATATTTGTGTGTGTGAGGGATCAGGGTGTGTGTGAGAGAGAGAGTGGGATATGTGTGTGTGTGTGGGATCACTGTGTGAGGGATTATGGTGTGTGTGAGAGAGAGAGTGGGATATGTGTCTGTGAGAGAGGGGGATCAGTATGTGTGTATGAGAGGGGGATCAGTGTGTGTGTATGAGAGGGGGGTCAGTGTGTGTGTGTGTGTGTGTGTGTGATCAGTATGTATGTGTATGAGAGAGGGGTCAGTGTGAGTGTGTGTGTGAGAGGGGGATCAGTATGTGTGTGTATGAGAGGGGTCAGTGAGTGTGTGAGAGACATGGATCAGTGTGAGTGTGTGTGATCAGTGTGTGTGTGTGTGTGAGGGGTCAGTGAGTGTGTGTGTGTGTGTGAGACACGGATCAGTGTGTGTGTGTGATCAGTATGTGTGTATGTGAGGGGTCAGTGTGTGTGTGTGTGTGTGTGTGTGTGTGTGTATGAGATGGGGGTCAGTGTGAGTGTGTGTGTGTGTGATCAGTATGTGTCTGTGTGAGGGGTCAGTGAGTGTGTGTGTGTGTGTGTGTGTGTATGAGAGGGGGGTCAGTGTGAGTGTGTGTGTGTAACCAGTACGTGTGTGTATGTGAGGGGTCAGTGAGTGTGTGTGTGAGAGACACGGATCAGTGTGACTGTGTGAGATCAGTTTGTGTGTGAGGGAAAAGTTTTTCCTCACATCCCCCCGAACCTCCTGCCCCTCACCTTGAACTTGTGTCCCCCCCTCGTGACTGACCCTTCAACTAAGGGGAACAGCTGCTCCCTATCCACCCTGTCCGTGCCCCTCATAATCTTGTACACCTCAGTGTGTGTGTGTGTGTGTGAGAGAGGGATCAGTGTGTGTGTGTGTGTGTGTGTGTGTGAGAGAGGGATCAGTTTGAGTGTGAGGGATGTGTGTGTCTCTGCGTGCATGACAGATCAGTGTGTGAGAGAGCAGGACATGTGTGTGTGAGAGAGAGAGGGAGGGATCAGTGTGTGTGTGTGTGAGATCAGTATGTGTGTGTGTGTGTGAGAGAGGGATCAGTGTGTGTGTGTGTGAGAGAGGGATCAGTGGGAGTGTGTGTGTGATCAGTATGTGTGTGTGTGAGAGAGAGAGGGATCAGTTTGTGTGTGTGTGTGTGTTGGATCTGTGGGAGGGATCAGTGTGTGTGTGTGTGTGAGGGATCTGTGTGTGTGTGTGTGTGTGCGCGAGGGATCAGTGTGTGTGGGCGAGGGATCTGTGTGTGTGTGTGTGAGAGGGAGAGAGGGGGATCAGTGTGTGTATGAAGGACCCAAGTTTGTGTGTGTGTAAGAGGGATCAGTGTGTATGTGTGTGTGTGTGTGAGAGAGAGAGAGGGGCATCAATGTGTGTGTGAAGGACCCGAGTTTGTGCATGTGTAAGAGGGATCTGTGTGTGTGTGTGTGTGTGTGTGTGTGTGTGTGTGTGTGTGTGTGTGTGTGTGTGTGTGTGTGTGTGTGTGTGTGTGTGTGTGTGTGTTTGTGTGTGAGAGAGAGGGATCAGTGTGTGTGTGTGAGAGAGGGATCAGTGGGAGTGTGTGTGTGATCAGTATGTGTGTGTGTGAGAGAGAGAGAGGGATCTGTGTGTGTGTATGTGTGTTGGATCTGTGGGAGGGATCAGTGTGTGTGTGAGGGATCTGTGTGTGTGTGTGTGTGCGCGAGGGATCAGTGTGTGTGGGCGAGGGATCTGTGTGTGTGTGTGTGTGTGAGAGGGAGAGAGGGGGATCAGTGTGTGTGTGAAGGACCCAAGTTTGTGTGTGTGTAAGAGGGATCAGTGTGTGTGTGTGTGTGTGTGTGTGTGTGAGAGCGAGAGAGAGGGGGATCAATGTGTGTGTGAAGGACCCAAGTTTGTGGGTGTGTAAGAGGGATCTGTGTGTGTGTGTGAGAGAGAGAGAGAGGGGGATCAGTGTGTGTGTGAAGGACCTGAGTTTGTGTGTGTGTAAGAGGAATCTGTGTGTGTGTGTGTGTGTGTGTGTGTGTGTGTGTGTGTGTGTGTGTGTGTGTGTGTGTGTGTGAGAGAGAGGGGGATCAGTGTGTGTGTGTGTGTGAGAGAACAGTGTGGTGAACTGCTGTGACTGCATGTGAGAGTGTGTCTGTGATCTGTGTGTGAGTGTGAGAGGGATCGGTGAGTGTGTGTGTGTGTGGGATCACTGTGTGAGGGATCAGGGTGTGTGTGTGAGGGATCAGTCTGTGTGTGTGTGTGTGTGTGTGTGTGTGTGTGTGTGTGTGTGTGTGTGTGTGTGTGTGTGTGTGTGTGTGTGTGTGTGTGTGTGTGTGTGTGTGTGTGTGATCAGTGCGTGTGTGTGTGTGAGAGAGGGGGGGATCAGGGTGTTTGTGTGTGTGAGATCAGTGTGGTGAACTGCTGTGACTGCATGTGAGAGTGTGTCTGTGATCAGTGTGTGAGTGTGAGAGGGATAGGTGAGTGTGTGTGTGTGGGATCACTGTGTGAGGGATCAGGGTGTGTGTGAGAGAGAGAGTGGGATATGTGTCTGAGAGAGAGGGGGATCAGTGTGTGTGTGAGAGGGGTATCAGTGTGTGTGTATGAGAGAGTGGGTCAGTGTGAGTGTGTGTGTGTGATCAGTACGTGTGTGTATGTGAGGGGTCAGTGAGTGTGTGTGTGTGTGAGACACGGATCAGTGTGTGTGTGAGAGAGGGGGGTCAGTGTGAGTGTGTGTTTGTGATCAGTATGTGTGTGTATGTGAGGGGTCAGTGAGTGAGTGTGTGTGAGACACGGATCAGTGTGAGTGTGTGTGATCAGTATGTGTGTGAGGGCAAAGTTTTTCCTCACATCCCCCCGAACCTCCTACCCCTCACCTTGAACTTGTGTCCCCCCCTCGTGACTGACCCTTCAACTAAGGGGAACAGCTGCTCCCTATCCACCCTGTCCGTGCCCCTCATAATCTTATACACCTCAGTGTGTGTGTGTGTGTGAGAGAGGGATTAGTGTGTGCGTGTGTGTGAGAGAGGGATTAGTGTGTGTGTGTGAGAGAGAGAGGGATTAGTGTGTGCGTGTGTGTGAGAGAGGGATTAGTGTGTGCGTGTGTGTGAGAGAGAGATTAGTGTGTGCGTGTGTGTGAGAGAGGGATTAGTGTGTGTGTGAGAGAGAGGGATTAGTGTGTGCGTGTGTGTGAGAGAGGGATTAGTGTGTGCGTGTGTGAGAGAGAGGGGTTAGTGTGTGCGTGTGTGTGAGAGAGGGATTAGTGTGTGCATGTGTGTGAGAGAGGGATTAGTGTGTGCGTGTGTGTGAGAGAGGGATTAGTGTGTGCGTGTGTGTGAGAGAGAGATTAGTGTGTGCGTGTGTGTGAAAGAGGGATCAGTGTGTGCGTGTGTGTGAGTGTGAGGGATCAGTGTGTGTGTGTGTGTGAGAGAGAGAGGGATCAGTGTGTGTGTGGAGGGATCAGTGTGTATCAGTGTGTGTGTGGAGGGAGCTGTGTGTGTGTGTGTGTGTGTGTGTGTGTGTGAGAGAGAGGGGGATCAGTGTGTGCGTGTGTGAGAGATCAGTGTGTGAGGAATCAGGGTGTGTGAGAGAGAGAGAGT
Organism: Isurus oxyrinchus; assembly: GCA_026770705.1. NCBI lineage: Eukaryota > Metazoa > Chordata > Chondrichthyes > Lamniformes > Lamnidae > Isurus > Isurus oxyrinchus. Next base: position 427,166 of record JANJGN010000394.1, read on the forward strand.
GGGATATGTGTGTGTGTGAGGAATCAGTGTGTGCGTGTGTGTGAGATTCATGTGGTGAACTGCTGTGACTGCATGTGAGAGTGTGTCTGTGATCTGTGTGTGAGTGTGAGAGGGATCGGTGAGTGTGTGTGTGTGGGATCACTGTGTGAGGGATCAGGGTGCGTGTGTGAGGGATCAGTCTGTGTGTGTGTGTGTGAGGGATCAGTGTGTGTGTGTGTGTGTGTGTGTGTGTGGGATCAGTGCGTGTGTGTGTGAGAGAGAGGGGGGGATCAGGGTGTGTGTGAGATCAGTGTGGTGAACTGCTGTGACTGCATGTGAGAGTGTGTCTGTGATCA
>JANJGN010000394.1:432500-452500 GCA_026770705.1 Isurus oxyrinchus
GAGAGAGGGATTAGTGTGTGCGTGTGTGTGAGAGAGGGATTAGTGTGTGTGTGTGTGAGAGAGAGGGATTAGTGTGTGCGTGTGTGTGAGAGAGGGATTAGTGTGTGCGTGTGTGTGAGAGAGGGATTAGTGTGTGCGTGTGTGTGAGAGAGGGATTAGTGTGTGCGTGTGTGTGAGAGAGGGATTAGTGTGTGCGTGTGTGTGAGAGAGGGATTAGTGTGTGCGTGTGTGTGAGAGAGGGATTAGTGTGTGCATGTGTGTGAGAGAGAGATTAGTGTGTGCGTGTGTGTGAAAGAGGGATCAGTGTGTGCGTGTGTGTGAGTGTGAGGGATCAGTGTGTGTGTGTGTGTGAGAGAGAGAGGGATCAGTGTGTGTGTGGAGGGATCAGTGCGTATCAGTGTGTGTGTGGAGGGATCAGTGTGTGTGTGTGTGAGATAGAAGGGGATCTGTGTGTGTGTGTGTGTGTGTGTGTGAGAGAGAGGGGGATCAGTGTGTGCGTGTGTGAGAGATCAGTGTGTGAGGGATCAGGGTGTGTGAGAGAGAGAGAGAGTGGGATATGTGTGTGTGTGAGGAATCAGTGTGTGCGTGTGTGTGAGATTCATGTGGTGAACTGCTGTGACTGCATGTGAGAGTGTGTTTGTGATCAGTGTGTGAGTGTGAGAGGGATCGGTGAGTGTGTGTGTGTGAGATCACTGTGAGAGATTATGGTGTGTGTGAGATAGAGGGATCAGTGTGAATTTGTGTGTGTGTGAGTGTGATAGAGAGGGATCTGTGTGTGTGTGAGGGATCAGTGTGTGAGAGAGCGGGATGTGTGTGTTTGAGAGAGGGATCAGTGTGAATGTGTGTGTGATCAGTATGTGTGTGTGTGAGAGAGAGAGGGATCAGTGTGTGTGTGAATGTGTGTGATCAGTATGTGTGTGTGTGAGAGAGAGAGGGATCAGTGTGTGTGTGAATGTGTGTGTGATCAGTATGTGTATGTATGTGTGTGCGTGAGAGAGAGAGGGATCAGTGTGTGTGTGGAGGGATCAGTGTGTATCTGTGTGTGTGTGTGAGAGAGGGGGATCAGTGTGTGTGTGTGTGAGAGAACAGTGTGGTGAACTGCTGTGACTGCATGTGAGAGTGTGTCTGTGATCTGTGTGTGAGTGTGAGAGGGATCGGTGAGTGTGTGTGTGTGGGATCACTGTGTGAGGGATCAGGGTGTGTGTGTCTGTGTGTGTGTGTGTGTGTGTGAGAGGGAGAGAGGGGGATCAGTGTGTGTGTGAAGGACCCAAGTTTGTGTGTGTGTAAGAGGGATCAGTGTGTATGTGTGTGTGTGTGTGTGAGAGCGAGAGAGAGGGGGATCAATGTGTGTGTGAAGGACCCAAGTTTGTGGGTGTGTAAGAGGGATCTGTGTGTGTGTGTGAGAGAGAGAGAGAGGGGGATCAGTGTGTGTGTGAAGGACCTGAGTTTGTGTGTGTGTAAGAGGAATCTATGTGTGTGTGTGTGTGTCTGTGTGTGTGTGTGTGTATGTGTGAGAGAGGGGGATCAGTGTGTGTGTGTGAGAGAACAGTGTGGTGAACTGCTGTGACTGCATGTGAGAGTGTGTCTGTGATCTGTGTGTGAGTGTGAGAGGGATCGGTGAGTGTGTGTGTGTGGGATCACTGTGTGAGGGATCAGGGTTTGTGTGTGAGGGATCAGTCTGTGTGTGTGTGTGTGAGGGATCTGTGTGTGTGTGTGTGTGTGTGTGTGTGTGTGTGTGTGTGTGTGTGTGTGTGTGTGTGTGTGTGTGTGTGAGAGATCAGTGCGTGTGTGTGTGTGTGTGTGAGAGAGGGGGGGATCAGGGTGTTTGTGTGTGTGAGATCAGTGTGGTGAACTGCTGTGACTGCATGTGAGAGTGTGTCTGTGATCAGTGTGTGAGTGTGAGAGGGATAGGTGAGTGTGTGTGTGTGGGATCACTGTGTGAGGGATCAGGGTGTGTGTGAGAGAGAGAGTGGGATATGTGTCTGAGAAAGAGGGGGATCAGTGTGTGTGTGAGAGGGGTATCAGTGTGTGTGTATGAGAGAGTGGGTCAGTGTGAGTGTGTGTGTGTGATCAGTACGTGTGTGTATGTGAGGGGTCAGTGAGTGTGTGTGTGTGTGAGACACGGATCAGTGTGTGTGTGAGAGAGGGGGGTCAGTGTGAGTGTGTGTTTGTGATCAGTATGTGTGTGTATGTGAGGGGTCAGTGAGTGAGTGTGTGTGAGACACGAATCAGTGTGAGTGTGTGTGATCAGTATGTGTGTGAGGGCAAAGTTTTTCCTCACATCCCCCCGAACCTCCTACCCCTCACCTTGAACTTGTGTCCCCCCCTCGTGACTGACCCTTCAACTAAGGGGAACAGCTGCTCCCTATCCACCCTGTCCATGCCCCTCATAATCTTGTCCACCACAGTGTGTGTGTGTGTGTGAGAGAGGGATCAGTGTGTGTGTCTGTTTGTGTGTGTGTGTGTGTGTGTGTGTGTGTGTGTGTGAGAGAGGGATTAGTGTGTGCGTGTGTGTGAGAGAGGGATTAGTGTGTGTGTGTGAGAGAGAGAGGGATTAATGTGTGCGTGTGTGAGAGAGAGGGATTAGTGTGTTCGTGTGTGTGAGAGAGAGATTAGTGTGTGCGTGTGTGTGAGAGAGGGATTAGTGTGTGTGTGTGTGTGTGTGAGAGAGGGATTAGTGTGTGCGTGTGTGTGAGAGAGGGATTAGTGTGTGCGTGTGTGTGAGAGGGGGATCAGTGTGTGCGTGTGTGTGAGAGAGGGATTAGTGTGTGCGTGTGTGTGAGAGAGGGATTAGTGTGTGCGTGTGTGTGAGAGAGGGATTAGTGTGTGCGTGTGTGTGAGAGAGAGATTGGTGTGTGCGTGTGTGTGAAAGAGGGATCAGTGTGTGCGTGTGTGTGAGTGTGAGGGATCTGTGTGTGTGTGTGTGAGAGAGAGAGGGATCAGTGTGTGTGTGGAGGGATCAGTGTGTATCAGTGTGTGTGTGTGGAGGGATCAGTGTGTGTGTGTGTGAGATAGAAGGGGATCTGTGTGTGTGTGTGTGTGTGTGTGTGAAAGAGAGGGGGATCAGTGTGTGCGTGTGTGAGAGATCAGTGTGTGAGGGATCAGGGTGTGTGAGAGAGAGAGAGAGTGGAATATGTGTGTGTGTGAGGAATCAGTGTGTGCGCGTGTGTGAGATTCATGTGGTGAACTGCTGTGACTGCATGTGAGAGTGTGTTTGTGATCAGTGTGAGAGTGTGAGAGGGATCGGTGAGTGTGTGTGTGTGAGATCACTGTGAGAGATTATGGTGTGTGTGAGATAGAGGGATCAGTGTGAATTTGTGTGTGTGTGAGTGTGATAGAGAGGGATCTGTGTGTGTGTGAGGGATCAGTGTGTGAGAGAGCGGGATGTGTGTGTTTGAGAGAGGGATCAGTGTGAATGTGTGTGTGATCACTATGTGTGTGTGTGAGAGAGAGGGGGATCAGTGTGTGTGTGAATGTGTGTGTGATCAGTATGTGTATGTATGTGTGTGTGTGAGAGAGAGAGGGATCAGTGTGTGTGTGGAGGGATCAGTGTGTATCTGTGTGTGTGTGTGTGAGAGAGGGGGATCAGTGTGTGTGTGTGTGAGAGAACAGTGTGGTGAACTGCTGTGACTGCATGTGAGAGTGTGTCTGTGATCTGTGTGTGAGTGTGAGAGGGATCGGTGAGTGTGTGTGTGTGGGATCACTGTGTGAGGGATCAGGGTGCGTGTGTGAGGGATCAGTCTGTGTGTGTGTGTGTGAGGGATCAGTGCGTGTGTGTGTGTGTGTGTGTGTGTGTGTGTGTGGGATCAGTGCGTGTGTGTGTGAGAGAGAGGGGGGGATCAGGGTGTGTGTGAGATCAGTGTGGTGAACTGCTGTGACTGCATGTGAGAGTTTGTCTGTGATCAGTGTGTGAGTGTGAGAGGGATAGGTGAGTGTATGTGTGTGTGATCACTGTGTGAGGGATCAGGGTGTATGAGAGAGACAGAGTGGGATATTTGTGTGTGTGAGGGAACAGGGTATGTGTGAGAGAGAGAGTGGGATATGTGTGTGTGTGTGGGATCACTGTGTGAGGGATTATGGTGTGTGAGAGAGGGGGATCAGTGTGTGTGAGAGAGGGATCAGTGTGTGTGTATGAGATGGGGGTCAGTGTAAGTGTGTATGAGTGAGGGGGATCAGTGTGAGTGTGTGTGTGTATGTGAGGGGTCAGTGAGTGTGTGTGTGTGTGAGAGACATGGATCAGTGTGAGTGCGTGTGATCAGTTTGTGTGTGAGGGAAAAGTTTTTCCTCACATCCCCCCGAACCTCTTGCCCTTCACCTTGAACTTGTGTCCCCGCCTCGTGACTGACCCTTCAACTAAGGGGAACAGCTGCTCCCTATCCACCCTGTCCATGCCCCTCATAATCTTATACACCTCAGTGTGAGTGTGTGTGTGAGAGAGAGGGATTAGTGTGTGTGTGTGTGTGTGTGTGTGTGTGTGTGTGTGTGTGTGTGTGTGTGTGTGTGTGTGTGTGAGTGAGAGAGGGATCAGTGTGTGTGAGAGAGAGGGATTAGTGTGTGCATGTGTGTGAGAGAGGGATTAGTGTGTGTGTGTGTGAGAGGGATTAGTGTGTGTATGTGTGAGAGGGATTAGTGTGTGTGTGTGTGAGAGGTATTAGTGTGTGTGTGTGAGAAAGGAATTAGTGTGTATGTGTGTGTGAGAGAGGGATTAGTGTGTGCGTGTGTGTGAGGGAGGGATTAGTGTGTGCGTGTGTGTGAGAGAGGGATTAGTGTGTGTGTGTGTGAGAGAGATTAGTGTGTGTGTGTGAGAGAGGGATTAGTGTGTGTGTGAGAAAGGAATTAGTGTGTGTGTGTGTGTGAGAGAGAGGGATCAGTGTGTGTGTGTGAGAGAGGGATCAGTGGGAGTGTGTGTGTGATCAGTATGTGTGTGTGTGAGAGAGAGAGGGATCAGTTTGTGTGTGTGTGTGTGTGTGTGTGTGTGTGTGTGTTGGATCTGTGGGAGGGATCAGTGTGTGTGTGTGTGTGTGTGTGAGAGATCTGTGTGTGTGTGTGTGTGTGCGCGAGGGATCAGTGTGTGTGGGCGAGGGATCTGTGTGTGTGTGTGTGTGTGAGAGGGAGAGAGGGGGATCAGTGTGTGTATGAAGGACCCAAGTTTGTGTGTGTGTGGAGGGATCAGTGTGTATCTGTGTATGTGTGTGTGTGTATGTGAGGGATCAGTGTGTGTGTGTGTGTGTTGGATCTGTGTGAGGGATCAGTGTGTGTGTGTGAGGGATCTGTGTGTGTGTGTGAGGGATCAGTGTGTGTGTGTGAGGGATCAGTGTGTGTGCGCGAGGGATCAGTGTGTGTGCACGAGGGATCAGTGTGTGTGCGCGAGGGATCAGTTTGTGTGTGTCTGTGTGTGTGTGTGTGTGAGAGGGAGAGAGGGGGATCAGTGTGTGTGTGAAGGACCCAAGTTTGTGTGTGTGTAAGAGGGATCAGTGTGTATGTGTGTGTGTGTGTGAGAGCGAGAGAGAGGGGGATCAATGTGTGTGTGAAGGACCCAAGTTTGTGGGTGTGTAAGAGGGATCTGTGTGTGTGTGTGAGAGAGAGAGAGAGAGGGGGATCAGTGTGTGTGTGAAGGACCTGAGTTTGTGTGTGTGTAAGAGTGATCTGTGTGTGTGTGTGTGTGTGTGTGTGTGTGTGTGTGTGTGTGTGTGTGTGTGTGTGTGTGTGTATGTGTGAGAGAGGGGGATCAGTGTGTGTGTGTGTGTGAGAGAACAGTGTGGTGAACTGCTGTGACTGCATGTGAGAGTGTGTCTGTGATCTGTGTGTGAGTGTGAGAGGGATCGGTGAGTGTGTGTGTGTGGGATCACTATGTGAGGGATCAGGGTATGTGTGTGAGGGATCAGTCTGTGTGTGTGTGTGAGGGATCTGTGTGTGTGTGTGTGTGATCAGTGCGTGTGTTTGTGTGTGTGAGAGAGGGGTGGATCAGGGTGTTTGTGTGTGTGAGATCAGTGTGGTGAACTGCTGTGACTGCATGTGAGAGTGTGTCTGTGATCAGTGTGTGAGTGTGAGAGGGATAGGTGAGTGTGTGTGTGTGGGATCACTGTGTGAGGGATCAGGGTGTGTGTGAGAGAGAGAGTGGGATATGTGTCTGAGAGAGAGGGGGATCAGTGTGTGTGGGCGAGGGATCTGTGTGTGTGTGTGTGTGTGTGTGTGTGAGAGGGAGAGAGGGGGATCAGTGTGTGTATGAAGGACCCAAGTTTGTGTGTGTGTGGAGGGATCAGTGTGTATCTGTGTATGTGTGTGTGTGTATGTGAGGGATCAGTGTGTGTGTGTGTGTGTTGGATCTGTGTGAGGGATCAGTGTGTGTGTGTGAGGGATCTGTGTGTGTGTGTGAGGGATCAGTGTGTGTGTGTGAGGGATCAGTGTGTGTGCGCGAGGGATCAGTGTGTGTGCGCGAGGGATCAGTGTGTGTGCGCGAGGGATCAGTTTGTGTGTGTCTGTGTGTGTGTGTGTGTGAGAGGGAGAGAGGGGGATCAGTGTGTGTGTGAAGGACCCAAGTTTGTGTGTGTGTAAGAGGGATCAGTGTGTATGTGTGTGTGTGTGTGAGAGCGAGAGAGAGGGGGATCAATGTGTGTGTGAAGGACCCAAGTTTGTGTATGTGTAAGAGGGATCTGTGTGTGTGTGTGAGAGAGAGAGAGAGGGGGATCAGTGTGTGTGTGAAGGACCTGAGTTTGTGTGTGTGTAAGAGGGATCAGTGTGTGTGTGTGAGGGATCAGTGTGTGTGCGCGAGGGATCAGTGTGTGTGCGCGAGGGATCAGTGTGTGTGCGCGAGGGATCAGTTTGTGTGTGTCTGTGTGTGTGTGTGTGTGAGAGGGAGAGAGGGGGATCAGTGTGTGTGTGAAGGACCCAAGTTTGTGTGTGTGTAAGAGGGATCAGTGTGTATGTGTGTGTGTGTGTGAGAGCGAGAGAGAGGGGGATCAATGTGTGTGTGAAGGACCCAAGTTTGTGGGTGTGTAAGAGGGATCTGTGTGTGTGTGTGAGAGAGAGAGAGAGAGGGGGATCAGTGTGTGTGTGAAGGACCTGAGTTTGTGTGTGTGTAAGAGGGATCTGTGTGTGTGTGTGTGTGTGTGTGTGTGTGTGTGTATGTGTGAGAGAGGGGGATCAGTGTGTGTGTGTGTGTGAGAGAACAGTGTGGTGAACTGCTGTGACTGCATGTGAGAGTGTGTCTGTGATCTGTGTGTGAGTGTGAGAGGGATCGGTGAGTGTATGTGTGTGGGATCACTATGTGAGGGATCAGGGTATGTGTGTGAGGGATCAGTCTGTGTGTGTGTGTGTGAGGGATCTGTGTGTGTGTGTGTGTGATCAGTGCGTGTGTTTGTGTGTGTGAGAGAGGGGTGGATCAGGGTGTTTGTGTGTGTGAGATCAGTGTGGTGAACTGCTGTGACTGCATGTGAGAGTGTGTCTGTGATCAGTGTGTGAGTGTGAGAGGGATAGGTGAGTGTGTGTGTGTGGGATCACTGTGTGAGGGATCAGGGTGTGTGTGAGAGAGAGAGTGGGATATGTGTCTGAGAGAGAGGGGGATCAGTGTGTGTGGGCGAGGGATCTGTGTGTGTGTGTGTGTGTGTGTGAGAGGGAGAGAGGGGGATCAGTGTGTGTATGAAGGACCCATGTTTGTGTGTGTGTGGAGGGATCAGTGTGTATCTGTGTATGTGTGTGTGTGTATGTGAGGGATCAGTGTGTGTGTGTGTGTGTTGGATCTGTGTGAGGGATCAGTGTGTGTGTGTGAGGGATCTGTGTGTGTGTGTGAGGGATCAGTGTGTGTGTGTGAGGGATCAGTGTGTGTGCGCGAGGGATCAGTGTGTGTGCGCGAGGGATCAGTGTGTGTGCACGAGGGATCAGTGTGTGTGCGCGAGGGATCAGTTTGTGTGTGTCTGTGTGTGTGTGTGTGTGAGAGGGAGAGAGGGGGATCAGTGTGTGTGTGAAGGACCCAAGTTTGTGTGTGTGTAAGAGGGATCAGTGTGTGTGTGTGTGTGAGAGCGAGAGAGAGGGGGATCAATGTGTGTGTGAAGGACCCAAGTTTGTGGGTGTGTAAGAGGGATCTGTGTGTGTGTGTGAGAGAGAGAGAGAGGGGGATCAGTGTGTGTGTGAAGGACCTGAGTTTGTGTGTGTGTAAGAGGGATCTGTGTGTGTGTGTGTGTGTGTGTGTGTGTGTGTGTGTGTGTGTGTGTGTGTATGTGTGAGAGAGGGGGATCAGTGTGTGTGTGTGTGAGAGAACAGTGTGGTGAACTGCTGTGACTGCATGTGAGAGTGTGTCTGTGATCTGTGTGTGAGTGTGAGAGGGATCGGTGAGTGTGTGTGTGTGGGATCACTATGTGAGGGATCAGGGTATGTGTGTGAGGGATCAGTCTGTGTGTGTGTGTGTGAGGGATCTGTGTGTGTGTGTGTGTGATCAGTGCGTGTGTTTGTGTGTGTGAGAGAGGGGTGGACTTCAACTAAGGGGAACAGCTGCTCCCTATCCACCCTGTCCGTGCCCCTCATAATCTTATACACCTCAGTGTGTGTGTGTGTGTGTGAGAGAGGGATTAGTGTGTGCGTGTGTGTGAGAGAGGGATTAGTGTGTGTGTGTGTGAAAGAGAGGGATTAGTGTGTGCGTGTGTGTGAGAGAGGGATTAGTGTGTGCGTGTGTGTGAGAGAGAGATTAGTGTGTGCGTGCGTGTGAGAGAGGGATTAGTGTGTGCGTGTGTGTGAGAGAGGGATTAGTGTGTGCGTGTGTGTGAGAGAGGGATTAGTGTGTGCGTGTGTGTGAGAGAGGGATCAGTGTGTGCGTGTGTGTGAGAGAGGGATTAGTGTGTGCGTGTGTGTGAGAGAGGGATTAGTGTGTGCGTGTGTGTGAGAGAGGGATTAGTGTGTGCGTGTGTGTGAGAGAGAGATTAGTGTGTGCGTGAAAGAGGGATCAGTGTGTGCGTGTGTGTGAGTGTGAGGGATCAGGGTGTGTGTGAGAGAGAGAGTGGGATATGTGTCTGAGAGAGAGGGGGATCAGTGTGTGTGTGAGAGGGGTATCAGTGTGTGTGTATGAGAGAGTGGGTCAGTGTGAGTGTGTGTGTGTGATCAGTACGTGTGTGTATGTGAGGGGTCAGTGAGTGTGTGTGTGTGTGAGACACGATCAGTGTGTGTGTGAGAGAGGGGGGTCAGTGTGAGTGTGTGTTTGTGATCAGTATGTGTGTGTATGTGAGGGGTCAGTGAGTGAGTGTGTGTGAGACACGGATCAGTGTGAGTGTGTGTGATCAGTATGTGTGTGAGGGCAAAGTTTTTCCTCACACCCCCCGAACCTCCTACCCCTCACCTTGAACTTGTTTTCCCCCGCTCGTGACTGACCCTTCAACTAAGGGGAACAGCTGCTCCCTATCCACCCTGTCCGTGCCCCTCATAATCTTATACACCTCAGTGTGTGTGTGTGTGTGAGAGAGGGATTAGTGTGTGCGTGTGTGTGAGAGAGGGATTAGTGTGTGTGTGTGTGAGAGAGAGGGATTAGTGTGTGCGTGTGTGTGAGAGAGGGATTAGTGTGTGCGTGTGTGTGAGAGAGGGATTAGTGTGTGCGTGTGTGTGAGAGAGGGATTAGTGTGTGCGTGTGTGTGAGAGAGGGATTAGTGTGTGCGTGTGTGTGAGAGAGGGATTAGTGTGTGCGTGTGTGTGAGAGAGGGATTAGTGTGTGCATGTGTGTGAGAGAGAGATTAGTGTGTGCGTGTGTGTGAAAGAGGGATCAGTGTGTGCGTGTGTGTGAGTGTGAGGGATCAGTGTGTGTGTGTGTGTGAGAGAGAGAGGGATCAGTGTGTGTGTGGAGGGATCAGTGCGTATCAGTGTGTGTGTGGAGGGATCAGTGTGTGTGTGTGTGAGATAGAAGGGGATCTGTGTGTGTGTGTGTGTGTGTGTGTGAGAGAGAGGGGGATCAGTGTGTGCGTGTGTGAGAGATCAGTGTGTGAGGGATCAGGGTGTGTGAGAGAGAGAGAGAGTGGGATATGTGTGTGTGTGAGGAATCAGTGTGTGCGTGTGTGTGAGATTCATGTGGTGAACTGCTGTGACTGCATGTGAGAGTGTGTTTGTGATCAGTGTGTGAGTGTGAGAGGGATCGGTGAGTGTGTGTGTGTGAGATCACTGTGAGAGATTATGGTGTGTGTGAGATAGAGGGATCAGTGTGAATTTGTGTGTGTGTGAGTGTGATAGAGAGGGATCTGTGTGTGTGTGAGGGATCAGTGTGTGAGAGAGCGGGATGTGTGTGTTTGAGAGAGGGATCAGTGTGAATGTGTGTGTGATCAGTATGTGTGTGTGTGAGAGAGAGAGGGATCAGTGTGTGTGTGAATGTGTGTGATCAGTATGTGTGTGTGTGAGAGAGAGAGGGATCAGTGTGTGTGTGAATGTGTGTGTGATCAGTATGTGTATGTATGTGTGTGCGTGAGAGAGAGAGGGATCAGTGTGTGTGTGGAGGGATCAGTGTGTATCTGTGTGTGTGTGTGAGAGAGGGGGATCAGTGTGTGTGTGTGTGAGAGAACAGTGTGGTGAACTGCTGTGACTGCATGTGAGAGTGTGTCTGTGATCTGTGTGTGAGTGTGAGAGGGATCGGTGAGTGTGTGTGTGTGGGATCACTGTGTGAGGGATCAGGGTGTGTGTGTCTGTGTGTGTGTGTGTGTGTGTGAGAGGGAGAGAGGGGGATCAGTGTGTGTGTGAAGGACCCAAGTTTGTGTGTGTGTAAGAGGGATCAGTGTGTATGTGTGTGTGTGTGTGTGAGAGCGAGAGAGAGGGGGATCAATGTGTGTGTGAAGGACCCAAGTTTGTGGGTGTGTAAGAGGGATCTGTGTGTGTGTGTGAGAGAGAGAGAGAGGGGGATCAGTGTGTGTGTGAAGGACCTGAGTTTGTGTGTGTGTAAGAGGAATCTATGTGTGTGTGTGTGTGTCTGTGTGTGTGTGTGTGTATGTGTGAGAGAGGGGGATCAGTGTGTGTGTGTGAGAGAACAGTGTGGTGAACTGCTGTGACTGCATGTGAGAGTGTGTCTGTGATCTGTGTGTGAGTGTGAGAGGGATCGGTGAGTGTGTGTGTGTGGGATCACTGTGTGAGGGATCAGGGTTTGTGTGTGAGGGATCAGTCTGTGTGTGTGTGTGTGAGGGATCTGTGTGTGTGTGTGTGTGTGTGTGTGTGTGTGTGTGTGTGTGTGTGTGTGTGTGTGTGTGTGTGTGTGTGAGAGATCAGTGCGTGTGTGTGTGTGTGTGTGAGAGAGGGGGGGATCAGGGTGTTTGTGTGTGTGAGATCAGTGTGGTGAACTGCTGTGACTGCATGTGAGAGTGTGTCTGTGATCAGTGTGTGAGTGTGAGAGGGATAGGTGAGTGTGTGTGTGTGGGATCACTGTGTGAGGGATCAGGGTGTGTGTGAGAGAGAGAGTGGGATATGTGTCTGAGAAAGAGGGGGATCAGTGTGTGTGTGAGAGGGGTATCAGTGTGTGTGTATGAGAGAGTGGGTCAGTGTGAGTGTGTGTGTGTGATCAGTACGTGTGTGTATGTGAGGGGTCAGTGAGTGTGTGTGTGTGTGAGACACGGATCAGTGTGTGTGTGAGAGAGGGGGGTCAGTGTGAGTGTGTGTTTGTGATCAGTATGTGTGTGTATGTGAGGGGTCAGTGAGTGAGTGTGTGTGAGACACGAATCAGTGTGAGTGTGTGTGATCAGTATGTGTGTGAGGGCAAAGTTTTTCCTCACATCCCCCCGAACCTCCTACCCCTCACCTTGAACTTGTGTCCCCCCCTCGTGACTGACCCTTCAACTAAGGGGAACAGCTGCTCCCTATCCACCCTGTCCATGCCCCTCATAATCTTGTCCACCACAGTGTGTGTGTGTGTGTGAGAGAGGGATCAGTGTGTGTGTCTGTTTGTGTGTGTGTGTGTGTGTGTGTGTGTGTGTGTGTGAGAGAGGGATTAGTGTGTGCGTGTGTGTGAGAGAGGGATTAGTGTGTGTGTGTGAGAGAGAGAGGGATTAATGTGTGCGTGTGTGAGAGAGAGGGATTAGTGTGTTCGTGTGTGTGAGAGAGAGATTAGTGTGTGCGTGTGTGTGAGAGAGGGATTAGTGTGTGTGTGTGTGTGTGTGAGAGAGGGATTAGTGTGTGCGTGTGTGTGAGAGAGGGATTAGTGTGTGCGTGTGTGTGAGAGGGGGATCAGTGTGTGCGTGTGTGTGAGAGAGGGATTAGTGTGTGCGTGTGTGTGAGAGAGGGATTAGTGTGTGCGTGTGTGTGAGAGAGGGATTAGTGTGTGCGTGTGTGTGAGAGAGAGATTGGTGTGTGCGTGTGTGTGAAAGAGGGATCAGTGTGTGCGTGTGTGTGAGTGTGAGGGATCTGTGTGTGTGTGTGTGAGAGAGAGAGGGATCAGTGTGTGTGTGGAGGGATCAGTGTGTATCAGTGTGTGTGTGTGGAGGGATCAGTGTGTGTGTGTGTGAGATAGAAGGGGATCTGTGTGTGTGTGTGTGTGTGTGTGTGAAAGAGAGGGGGATCAGTGTGTGCGTGTGTGAGAGATCAGTGTGTGAGGGATCAGGGTGTGTGAGAGAGAGAGAGAGTGGAATATGTGTGTGTGTGAGGAATCAGTGTGTGCGCGTGTGTGAGATTCATGTGGTGAACTGCTGTGACTGCATGTGAGAGTGTGTTTGTGATCAGTGTGAGAGTGTGAGAGGGATCGGTGAGTGTGTGTGTGTGAGATCACTGTGAGAGATTATGGTGTGTGTGAGATAGAGGGATCAGTGTGAATTTGTGTGTGTGTGAGTGTGATAGAGAGGGATCTGTGTGTGTGTGAGGGATCAGTGTGTGAGAGAGCGGGATGTGTGTGTTTGAGAGAGGGATCAGTGTGAATGTGTGTGTGATCACTATGTGTGTGTGTGAGAGAGAGGGGGATCAGTGTGTGTGTGAATGTGTGTGTGATCAGTATGTGTATGTATGTGTGTGTGTGAGAGAGAGAGGGATCAGTGTGTGTGTGGAGGGATCAGTGTGTATCTGTGTGTGTGTGTGTGAGAGAGGGGGATCAGTGTGTGTGTGTGTGAGAGAACAGTGTGGTGAACTGCTGTGACTGCATGTGAGAGTGTGTCTGTGATCTGTGTGTGAGTGTGAGAGGGATCGGTGAGTGTGTGTGTGTGGGATCACTGTGTGAGGGATCAGGGTGCGTGTGTGAGGGATCAGTCTGTGTGTGTGTGTGTGAGGGATCAGTGCGTGTGTGTGTGTGTGTGTGTGTGTGTGTGTGTGGGATCAGTGCGTGTGTGTGTGAGAGAGAGGGGGGGATCAGGGTGTGTGTGAGATCAGTGTGGTGAACTGCTGTGACTGCATGTGAGAGTTTGTCTGTGATCAGTGTGTGAGTGTGAGAGGGATAGGTGAGTGTATGTGTGTGTGATCACTGTGTGAGGGATCAGGGTGTATGAGAGAGACAGAGTGGGATATTTGTGTGTGTGAGGGAACAGGGTATGTGTGAGAGAGAGAGTGGGATATGTGTGTGTGTGTGGGATCACTGTGTGAGGGATTATGGTGTGTGAGAGAGGGGGATCAGTGTGTGTGAGAGAGGGATCAGTGTGTGTGTATGAGATGGGGGTCAGTGTAAGTGTGTATGAGTGAGGGGGATCAGTGTGAGTGTGTGTGTGTATGTGAGGGGTCAGTGAGTGTGTGTGTGTGTGAGAGACATGGATCAGTGTGAGTGCGTGTGATCAGTTTGTGTGTGAGGGAAAAGTTTTTCCTCACATCCCCCCGAACCTCTTGCCCTTCACCTTGAACTTGTGTCCCCGCCTCGTGACTGACCCTTCAACTAAGGGGAACAGCTGCTCCCTATCCACCCTGTCCATGCCCCTCATAATCTTATACACCTCAGTGTGAGTGTGTGTGTGAGAGAGAGGGATTAGTGTGTGTGTGTGTGTGTGTGTGTGTGTGTGTGTGTGTGTGTGTGTGTGTGTGTGTGTGTGTGTGAGTGAGAGAGGGATCAGTGTGTGTGAGAGAGAGGGATTAGTGTGTGCATGTGTGTGAGAGAGGGATTAGTGTGTGTGTGTGTGAGAGGGATTAGTGTGTGTATGTGTGAGAGGGATTAGTGTGTGTGTGTGTGAGAGGTATTAGTGTGTGTGTGTGAGAAAGGAATTAGTGTGTATGTGTGTGTGAGAGAGGGATTAGTGTGTGCGTGTGTGTGAGGGAGGGATTAGTGTGTGCGTGTGTGTGAGAGAGGGATTAGTGTGTGTGTGTGTGAGAGAGATTAGTGTGTGTGTGTGAGAGAGGGATTAGTGTGTGTGTGAGAAAGGAATTAGTGTGTGTGTGTGTGTGAGAGAGAGGGATCAGTGTGTGTGTGTGAGAGAGGGATCAGTGGGAGTGTGTGTGTGATCAGTATGTGTGTGTGTGAGAGAGAGAGGGATCAGTTTGTGTGTGTGTGTGTGTGTGTGTGTGTGTGTGTGTTGGATCTGTGGGAGGGATCAGTGTGTGTGTGTGTGTGTGTGTGAGAGATCTGTGTGTGTGTGTGTGTGTGCGCGAGGGATCAGTGTGTGTGGGCGAGGGATCTGTGTGTGTGTGTGTGTGTGAGAGGGAGAGAGGGGGATCAGTGTGTGTATGAAGGACCCAAGTTTGTGTGTGTGTGGAGGGATCAGTGTGTATCTGTGTATGTGTGTGTGTGTATGTGAGGGATCAGTGTGTGTGTGTGTGTGTTGGATCTGTGTGAGGGATCAGTGTGTGTGTGTGAGGGATCTGTGTGTGTGTGTGAGGGATCAGTGTGTGTGTGTGAGGGATCAGTGTGTGTGCGCGAGGGATCAGTGTGTGTGCACGAGGGATCAGTGTGTGTGCGCGAGGGATCAGTTTGTGTGTGTCTGTGTGTGTGTGTGTGTGAGAGGGAGAGAGGGGGATCAGTGTGTGTGTGAAGGACCCAAGTTTGTGTGTGTGTAAGAGGGATCAGTGTGTATGTGTGTGTGTGTGTGAGAGCGAGAGAGAGGGGGATCAATGTGTGTGTGAAGGACCCAAGTTTGTGGGTGTGTAAGAGGGATCTGTGTGTGTGTGTGAGAGAGAGAGAGAGAGGGGGATCAGTGTGTGTGTGAAGGACCTGAGTTTGTGTGTGTGTAAGAGTGATCTGTGTGTGTGTGTGTGTGTGTGTGTGTGTGTGTGTGTGTGTGTGTGTGTGTGTGTGTGTGTGTATGTGTGAGAGAGGGGGATCAGTGTGTGTGTGTGTGTGAGAGAACAGTGTGGTGAACTGCTGTGACTGCATGTGAGAGTGTGTCTGTGATCTGTGTGTGAGTGTGAGAGGGATCGGTGAGTGTGTGTGTGTGGGATCACTATGTGAGGGATCAGGGTATGTGTGTGAGGGATCAGTCTGTGTGTGTGTGTGAGGGATCTGTGTGTGTGTGTGTGTGATCAGTGCGTGTGTTTGTGTGTGTGAGAGAGGGGTGGATCAGGGTGTTTGTGTGTGTGAGATCAGTGTGGTGAACTGCTGTGACTGCATGTGAGAGTGTGTCTGTGATCAGTGTGTGAGTGTGAGAGGGATAGGTGAGTGTGTGTGTGTGGGATCACTGTGTGAGGGATCAGGGTGTGTGTGAGAGAGAGAGTGGGATATGTGTCTGAGAGAGAGGGGGATCAGTGTGTGTGGGCGAGGGATCTGTGTGTGTGTGTGTGTGTGTGTGTGTGAGAGGGAGAGAGGGGGATCAGTGTGTGTATGAAGGACCCAAGTTTGTGTGTGTGTGGAGGGATCAGTGTGTATCTGTGTATGTGTGTGTGTGTATGTGAGGGATCAGTGTGTGTGTGTGTGTGTTGGATCTGTGTGAGGGATCAGTGTGTGTGTGTGAGGGATCTGTGTGTGTGTGTGAGGGATCAGTGTGTGTGTGTGAGGGATCAGTGTGTGTGCGCGAGGGATCAGTGTGTGTGCGCGAGGGATCAGTGTGTGTGCGCGAGGGATCAGTTTGTGTGTGTCTGTGTGTGTGTGTGTGTGAGAGGGAGAGAGGGGGATCAGTGTGTGTGTGAAGGACCCAAGTTTGTGTGTGTGTAAGAGGGATCAGTGTGTATGTGTGTGTGTGTGTGAGAGCGAGAGAGAGGGGGATCAATGTGTGTGTGAAGGACCCAAGTTTGTGTATGTGTAAGAGGGATCTGTGTGTGTGTGTGAGAGAGAGAGAGAGGGGGATCAGTGTGTGTGTGAAGGACCTGAGTTTGTGTGTGTGTAAGAGGGATCAGTGTGTGTGTGTGAGGGATCAGTGTGTGTGCGCGAGGGATCAGTGTGTGTGCGCGAGGGATCAGTGTGTGTGCGCGAGGGATCAGTTTGTGTGTGTCTGTGTGTGTGTGTGTGTGAGAGGGAGAGAGGGGGATCAGTGTGTGTGTGAAGGACCCAAGTTTGTGTGTGTGTAAGAGGGATCAGTGTGTATGTGTGTGTGTGTGTGAGAGCGAGAGAGAGGGGGATCAATGTGTGTGTGAAGGACCCAAGTTTGTGGGTGTGTAAGAGGGATCTGTGTGTGTGTGTGAGAGAGAGAGAGAGAGGGGGATCAGTGTGTGTGTGAAGGACCTGAGTTTGTGTGTGTGTAAGAGGGATCTGTGTGTGTGTGTGTGTGTGTGTGTGTGTGTGTGTATGTGTGAGAGAGGGGGATCAGTGTGTGTGTGTGTGTGAGAGAACAGTGTGGTGAACTGCTGTGACTGCATGTGAGAGTGTGTCTGTGATCTGTGTGTGAGTGTGAGAGGGATCGGTGAGTGTATGTGTGTGGGATCACTATGTGAGGGATCAGGGTATGTGTGTGAGGGATCAGTCTGTGTGTGTGTGTGTGAGGGATCTGTGTGTGTGTGTGTGTGATCAGTGCGTGTGTTTGTGTGTGTGAGAGAGGGGTGGATCAGGGTGTTTGTGTGTGTGAGATCAGTGTGGTGAACTGCTGTGACTGCATGTGAGAGTGTGTCTGTGATCAGTGTGTGAGTGTGAGAGGGATAGGTGAGTGTGTGTGTGTGGGATCACTGTGTGAGGGATCAGGGTGTGTGTGAGAGAGAGAGTGGGATATGTGTCTGAGAGAGAGGGGGATCAGTGTGTGTGGGCGAGGGATCTGTGTGTGTGTGTGTGTGTGTGTGAGAGGGAGAGAGGGGGATCAGTGTGTGTATGAAGGACCCATGTTTGTGTGTGTGTGGAGGGATCAGTGTGTATCTGTGTATGTGTGTGTGTGTATGTGAGGGATCAGTGTGTGTGTGTGTGTGTTGGATCTGTGTGAGGGATCAGTGTGTGTGTGTGAGGGATCTGTGTGTGTGTGTGAGGGATCAGTGTGTGTGTGTGAGGGATCAGTGTGTGTGCGCGAGGGATCAGTGTGTGTGCGCGAGGGATCAGTGTGTGTGCACGAGGGATCAGTGTGTGTGCGCGAGGGATCAGTTTGTGTGTGTCTGTGTGTGTGTGTGTGTGAGAGGGAGAGAGGGGGATCAGTGTGTGTGTGAAGGACCCAAGTTTGTGTGTGTGTAAGAGGGATCAGTGTGTGTGTGTGTGTGAGAGCGAGAGAGAGGGGGATCAATGTGTGTGTGAAGGACCCAAGTTTGTGGGTGTGTAAGAGGGATCTGTGTGTGTGTGTGAGAGAGAGAGAGAGGGGGATCAGTGTGTGTGTGAAGGACCTGAGTTTGTGTGTGTGTAAGAGGGATCTGTGTGTGTGTGTGTGTGTGTGTGTGTGTGTGTGTGTGTGTGTGTGTGTGTGTATGTGTGAGAGAGGGGGATCAGTGTGTGTGTGTGTGAGAGAACAGTGTGGTGAACTGCTGTGACTGCATGTGAGAGTGTGTCTGTGATCTGTGTGTGAGTGTGAGAGGGATCGGTGAGTGTGTGTGTGTGGGATCACTATGTGAGGGATCAGGGTATGTGTGTGAGGGATCAGTCTGTGTGTGTGTGTGTGAGGGATCTGTGTGTGTGTGTGTGTGATCAGTGCGTGTGTTTGTGTGTGTGAGAGAGGGGTGGACTTCAACTAAGGGGAACAGCTGCTCCCTATCCACCCTGTCCGTGCCCCTCATAATCTTATACACCTCAGTGTGTGTGTGTGTGTGTGAGAGAGGGATTAGTGTGTGCGTGTGTGTGAGAGAGGGATTAGTGTGTGTGTGTGTGAAAGAGAGGGATTAGTGTGTGCGTGTGTGTGAGAGAGGGATTAGTGTGTGCGTGTGTGTGAGAGAGAGATTAGTGTGTGCGTGCGTGTGAGAGAGGGATTAGTGTGTGCGTGTGTGTGAGAGAGGGATTAGTGTGTGCGTGTGTGTGAGAGAGGGATTAGTGTGTGCGTGTGTGTGAGAGAGGGATCAGTGTGTGCGTGTGTGTGAGAGAGGGATTAGTGTGTGCGTGTGTGTGAGAGAGGGATTAGTGTGTGCGTGTGTGTGAGAGAGGGATTAGTGTGTGCGTGTGTGTGAGAGAGAGATTAGTGTGTGCGTGAAAGAGGGATCAGTGTGTGCGTGTGTGTGAGTGTGAGGGATCAGTGTGTGTGTGTGTGTGAGAGAGAGAGGGATCAGTGTGTGTGTGGAGGGATCAGTGCGTATCAGTGTGTGTGTGGAGGGATCAGTGTGTGTGTGTGTGAGATAGAAGGGGATCTGTGTGTGTGTGTGTGTGAGAGAGGGATTAGTGTGTGCGTGTGTGTGAGAGAGAGGGATTAGTGTGTGCGTGTGTGTGAGAGAGGGATTAGTGTGTGCGTGTGTGTGAGAGAGGGATTAGTGTGTGCGTGTGTGTGAGAGAGAGATTAGTGTGTGTGTGTGTGTGAGAGAGGGATTAGTGTGTGCGTGTGTGTGAGAGAGGGATTAGTGTGTGTGTGTGTGTGTGTGAGAGAGGGATTAGTGTGTGCGTGTGTGTGAGAGAGAGATTAGTGTGTGCGTGTGTGTGAAAGAGGGATTAGTGTGTGCGTGTGTGTGAGTGTGAGGGATCAGTGTGTGTGTGTGAGAGAGAGAGCGATCAGTGTGTGTGGAGGGATCAGTGTGTATCAGTGTGTGTGTGGAGGGATCAGTGTGTATCTGTGTGTGTGTGAGGGATCAGTGTGTGTGTGTGTGAGAGAGAGAGGGGGATCAGTGTGTGCGTGTGTGAGAGATCAGTGTGTGAGGGATCAGTTTGTGTGAGAGAGAGAGAGAGTGGGATATGTGTGTGTGTGAGGAATCAGTGTGTGCGTGTGTGTGAGATCCGTGTGGTGAACTGCTGTGACTGCATGTGAGAGTGTGTTTGTGATAAGTGTGTGAGTGTGAGAGGGATCGGTGAGTGTGTGTGTGTGAGATCACTGTGAGAGATTATGGTGTGTGTGAGATAGAGGGATCAGTGTGAATTTGTGTGTGTGTGAGTGTGATAGAGAGGGATCTGTGTGTGTGTGAGGGATCAGTGTGTGAGAGAGCGGGATGTGTGTGTTTGAGAGAGGGATCAGTGAATGTGTGTGTGATCAGTATGTGTGTGTGTGAGAGAGAGAGGGATCAGTGTGTGTGAATGTGTGTGTGATCAGTATGTGTGTGTGTGAGAGAGAGAGGGATCAGTGTGTGTGTGGAGGGATCAGTGTGTATCTGTGTGTGTGTGTGTGAGGGATCTGTGTGTGTGTGTAAGAGGGATCTGTGTGTGTGAGAGAGAAGGGGATCAGTGTGTGTGTGAAGGACCCGAGTTTGTGTGTGTGCAAGAGGGATCTGTGTGTGTGTGTGTGCGTGTGTGAGAGAGAGGGGGATCAGTGTGTGTGTCTGTGTGAGATCAGTGTGGTGAACTGCTGTGACTGCATGTGAGAGTGTGTTTGTGATCTGTGTGTGAGTGTGAGAGGGATAGGTGAGTGTGTGTGTGTGGGATCACTGTGTGAGGGATCAGGGTGTGTGACAGAGAGAGAGTGGGATATGTGTGTGTGTGAGGGATCAGGGTGTGTGTGAGAGAGAGAGTGGGATATATGTGTGTGTGTGTGATCAGTGTGTGTGTATGAGGGATCAGTGTGTGTGTGTGGGATCACTGTGTGAGGGATATGTGTGTGTGTGTGTGTGTGTGTGTGTGGGGTCAGTGAGTGTGTGTGAGGAATTAAAGTGTGTGTGAGAGACAGTGGGATATGTGTGTGTGA
>JANJGN010000394.1:455000-457500 GCA_026770705.1 Isurus oxyrinchus
GAGAGGGATTAGTGTGTGCGCGTGTGTGAGAGAGAGATTAGTGTGTGCGTGTGTGTGAGAGAGGGATTAATGTGTGTGTGTGTGAGAGAGGGATTAGTGTGTGTATGTGTGAGAGAGAGGGATTAGTGTGTGTGTGAGAGAGAGAGGGATTAGTGTGTGTGTGTGTGTGAGAGAGGGATCAGTGTGTGTGTGTGTGAGAGAGGGAGGGATCAGTGTGTGTGTGTGTGTGAGAGAGGGATCAGTGTGAGTGTGTGTGTGAGAGAGAGAGGGATCAGTGTGTGTGTGTGTGAGAGAGGGATCAGTGTGAGTTTGTGTGTGTGTGAGAGAGAGGGATCTGTGTGTGTGTGAGGGATGTGTGTGTCTCAGTGTGCGTGACGGATCAATGTGTGAGAGAGCGGGACGTGTGTGTGTGAGAGAGAGGGATCAGTGTGAATGTGTGTGTGATCAGTGTGTGTGTGTGAGAGAGAGAGAGAGGGATCAGTGTGTGTGTGGAGGGATCAGTGTGTATCTGTGTGTGTGTGTGTGTGTGTGTGAGGGATCAGTGTGTGTGTGTTTGTGAGATAGAAGGGATCAGTGTGTGTGTGAAGGACCCGGGTTTGTGTGTGTGTAAGAGGGATCTGTGTGTGTGTGAGAGAGAGGGGGATCAGTGTGTGCGTGTGTGTGAGATCAGTGTGGTGAACTGCTGTGACTGCATGTGAGAGTGTGTTTGTGATCAGTGTGTGAGTGTGAGAGGGATAGGTGAGTGTGTGTGTGTGGGATCACTGTGTGAGGGATCAGTGTGTGTGTGTGTGTGAGATCACTGTGAGGGATTATGGTGTGTGTGAGAGAGAGAGTGGGATATGTGTGTGTGTGAGAAGGGGGTGAGTGTGCGATGGGGGTCAGTGTGTGTGTGAGAGGGGGATCAGTGTGTGTGTGAGAGAGGGATTTGTGTGTGTGTGAAAGAGGGATTAGTGTGTGTGTGTGTGTGAGTGAAAGAGGGATTAGTGTGTGTGTGTGTGTGTGAGAGAGAGAGAGAGAGGGATCAGTGTGTGTGTGTGAGAGAGAGAGGGATCAGTGTGTGTGTGGAGGGATCAGTGTGTATCTGTGTATGCGTGTGAGAGAGAGAGGGATCAGTGTGTGTGTGGAGGGATCAGTGTGTATCTGTGTATGTGTGTGTGTGTATGTGAGGTATCTGTGTGTGTGTGTGTGTTGGATCTGTGTGAGGGATCAGTGTGTGTGTGTGTGTGTGAGGGATCTGTGTGTGTGTGTGCGCGCGCGCGTGAGGGATCAGTGTGTGTGCGCGAGGAATCAGTGTGTGTGCGCGAGGGATCAGTGTGTGTGTGCGAGGGATCAGTGTGTGTGTGTCTGTGTGTGTGTGTGTGTGTGTGTGTGTGTGTGTGTGTGTGTGTGTGTGAGGGAGAGAGGGGGATCAGTGTGTGTGTGAAGGACACAAGTTTGTGTGTGTGTAAGAGGGATCAGTGTGTATGTGTGTGTGTGTGTGAGAGAGAGAGAGAGGGGGATCAATGTGTGTGTGAAGGACCCAAGTTTGTGGATGTGTAAGAGGGATCTGTGTGTGTGTGTGAGAGAGAGAGAGGGGGATCAGTGTGTGTGTGAAGGACCTGAGTTTGTGTGTGTGTAAGAGGGATCTGTGTGTGTGTGTGTGTGTGTGTGTGTGTGTGTGTGTGTGTGTGTGTGTGAGAGAGAGGGGGATCAGTGTGTGTGTGTGTGAGAGAACAGTGTGGTGAACTGCTGTGACTGCATGTGAGAGTGTGTCTGTGATCTGTGTGTGAGTGTGAGAGGGATCGGTGAGTGTGTGTGTGTGGGATCACTGTGTGAGGGATCAGGGTGTGTGTGTGAGAGATCAATCTGTGTGTGTGTGTGTGTGGGATCAGTGCGTGTGTGTGTGTGAGAGAGGGGGGGGGATCAGTGTGTGTACATGTGTGTGAGATCAGTGTGGTGAACTGCTGTGACTGCATGTGAGAGTGTGTCTGTGATCCGTGTGTGAGTGTGAGAGGGATAGGTGAGTGTGTGTGTGTGTGGGATCACTGTGTGAGGGATCAGGGTGTGTGTGAGAGAGAGAGTGGGATATGTGTGTGTATGTGAGAGGGGGATCAGTGTGTGTGTGAGAGTGGGATCAGTGTGTGTGTGT
Source organism: Isurus oxyrinchus (assembly GCA_026770705.1). Lineage (NCBI taxonomy): Eukaryota > Metazoa > Chordata > Chondrichthyes > Lamniformes > Lamnidae > Isurus > Isurus oxyrinchus. The sequence goes on from JANJGN010000394.1 coordinate 457,129, forward strand.
ATGTGTGTGTGAGGGATCAGTGCGTGTGTGTGTGTGAGAGACGGGGGATCAGTGTGTGTGCGTGTGTGTGAGATCAGTGTGGTGAACTGCTGTGACTGCATGTGAGAGTGTGTCTGTGATCCGTGTGTGAGTGTGAGAGGGATAGGTGAGTGTGTGTGTGTGTGGGATCACTGTGTGAGGGATCAGGGTGTGTGTGAGAGAGAGAGTGGGATATGTGTGTGTATGTGAGAGGGGGATCAGTGTGTGTGTGAGAGGGGGATCAGTGTGTGCGTATGAGAGAGTGGGTCAGTGTGAGTGTGTGTGTGTGATCAGTACGTGTGTATATGTGAGGGGTCAGTGAGTGTGTGTGTGTGTGTGTGAGACACGGATCAG
>JANJGN010000394.1:462500-467500 GCA_026770705.1 Isurus oxyrinchus
TGTGACTGCATGTGAGAGTGTGTCTGTGATCCGTGTGTGAGTGTGAGAGGGATAGGTGAGTGTGTGTGTGTGTGGGATCACTGTGTGAGGGATCAGGGTGTGTGTGAGAGAGAGAGTGGGATATGTGTGTGTATGTGAGAGGGGGATCAGTGTGTGTGTGAGAGTGGGATCAGTGTGTGTGTATGAGAGAGTGGGTCAGTGTGAGTGTGTGTGTGTGATCAGTACGTGTGTATATGTGAGGGGTCAGTGAGTGTGTGTGTGTGTGTGTGTGAGAGACACGGATCAGTGTGAGTGTGTGAGAGAGGGGGGTCAGTGTGAGTGTGTGTTTGTGATCAGTATGTGTGTATATGTGAGGTGTCAGTGAGTGTGTGTGTGTGTGTGTGTGTGTGTGTGAGAGACACGGATCAGTGTGAGTGTGTGTGATCAGTATGTGTGTGAGGGCAAAGTTTTTCCTCACATCCCCCCGAACCTCCTGCCCCTCACCTTGAACTTGTGTCCCCCCCCCTCATGACTGACCCTTCAACTAAGGGGAACAGCTGCTCCCTATCCACCCTGTCAATGGCCCTCACAATCTTGTCCACCTCAGTGTGAGTGTGTGTGTGTGAGAGAGGGATTAGTGTGTGCGTGTGTGAGAGAGAGGGATTAGTGTGTGCGTGTGTGTGAGAGAGAGATTAGTGTGTGCGTGTGTGTGTGAGAGAGGGATTAATGTGTGTGTGTGTGTGAGAGAGGGATTAGTGTATGCGTGTGTGTGAGAGAGGGATTAGTGTGTGTGTGTGAGAGAGAGAGGGATCAGTGTGTGTGTGGAGGGATCAGTGTGTATCTGTGTGTGTGTGTGAGAGAGGGGGATCAGTGTGTGTGTGTGTGAGAGAACAGTGTGGTGAACTGCTGTGACTGCATGTGAGAGTGTGTCTGTGATCTGTGTGTGAGTGTGAGAGGGATCGGTGAGTGTGTGTGTGTGGGATCACTGTGTGAGGGATCAGGGTGTGTGTGTGAGGGATCAGTCTGTGTGTGTGTGTGTGAGGGATCAGTGCGTGTGTGTGTGTGTGTTTGTGTGTGTGGGATCAGTGCGTGTGTGTGTGTGTGTGTGTGTGTGAGAGAGAGGGGGATCAGGGTGTGTGTGTGTGAGATCAGTGTGGTGAACTGCTGTGACTGCATGTGAGAGTGTGTCTGTGATCAGTGTGTGAGTGTGAGAGGGATAGGTGAGTGTGTGTGTGTGGGATCACTGTGTGAGGGATCAGGGTGTGTGTGAGAGAGAGAGTGGGATATGTGTCTGAGAGAGAGGGGGATCAGTGTGTGTGTGAGAGGGGGATCAGTATGTGTGTGTATGAGAGAGTGGGTCAGTGTGAGTGTGTGTGTGTGATCAGTACGTGTGTGTATGTGAGGGGTCAGTAAGTGTGTGTGTGTGTGTGTGTGAGACACGGATCAGTGTGAGTGTGTGAGAGAGGGATCAGTGTGAGTGTGTGTGTGATCAGTATGTGTGTGTATGTGAGGTGTCAGTGAGTGTGTGTGTGTGTGTGAGACACGGATCAGTATGTGTGTGAGGGCAAAGTTTTTCCTCACATCCCCCCGAACCTCCTGCCCCTCACCTTGAACTTGTGTCCCCCCCCCTCGTGACTGACCCTTCAACTAAGGGGAACAGCTGCTCCCTATCCACCCTGTCCATGCCCCTCATAATCTTGTCCACCACAGTGTGAGTGTGTGTGTGTGAGAGAGGGATTAGTGTGTGCGTGTGTGTGAGAGAGAGGGATTAGTGTGTGCGTGTGAGAGAGAGAGGGATTAGTGTGTGTGTGTGTGAGAGAGAGGGATTAGTGTGTGCGTGTGTGTGAGAGAGGGATTAGTGTGTGTGTGTGTGTGTGAGAGAGGGATTAGTGTGTGCGTGTGTGTGAGAGAGAGATTAGTGTGTGCGTGTGTGTGAAAGAGGGATTAGTGTGTGCGTGTGTGTGAGTGTGAGGGATCAGTGTGTGTGTGTGAGAGAGAGAGCGATCAGTGTGTGTGTGGAGGGATCAGTGTGTATCAGTGTGTGTGTGGAGGGATCAGTGTGTATCTGTGTGTGTGTGAGGGATCAGTGTGTGTGTGTGTGAGAGAGAGAGGGGGATCAGTGTGTGCGTGTGTGAGAGATCAGTGTGTGAGGGATCAGGTTGTGTGAGAGAGAGAGAGTGGGATATGTGTGTGTGTGAGGAATCAGTGTGTGCGTGTGTGTGAGATCCGTGTGGTGAACTGCTGTGACTGCATGTGAGAGTGTGTTTGTGATCAGTGTGTGAGTGTGAGAGGGATCGGTGAGTGTGTGTGTGTGAGATCACTGTGAGAGATTATGGTGTGTGTGAGATAGAGGGATCAGTGTGAATTTGTGTGTGTGTGAGTGTGATAGAGAGGGATCTGTGTGTGTGTGAGGGATCAGTGTGTGAGAGAGCGGGATGTGTGTGTTTGAGAGAGGGATCAGTGTGAATGTGTGTGTGATCAGTATGTGTGTGTGTGAGAGAGAGAGGGATCAGTGTGTGTGTGAATGTGTGTGTGATCAGTATGTGTATGTATGTGTGTGTGTGAGAGAGAGAGGGATCAGTGTGTGTGTGAAGGACCCGAGTTTGTGTGTGTGCAAGAGGGATCTGTGTGTGTGTGTGCGTGTGTGAGAGAGAGGGGGATCAGTGTGTGTGTCTGTGTGAGATCAGTGTGGTGAACTGCTGTGACTGCATGTGAGAGTGTGTTTGTGATCTGTGTGTGAGTGTGAGAGGGATAGGTGAGTGTGTGTGTGTGGGATCACTGTGTGAGGGATCAGGGTGTGTGACAGAGAGAGAGTGGGATATGTGTGTGTGTGAGGGATCAGGGTGTGTGTGAGAGAGAGAGTGGGATATGTATGTGTGTGTGATCAGTGTGTATGAGGGATCAGTGTGTGTGGGATCACTGTGTGAGGGATATGTGTGTGTGTGTGTGTGTGTGTGTGTGTGTGTGGGGTCAGTGAGTGTGTGTGAGGGATTATGGTGTGTGTGAGAGACAGTGGGATATGTGTGTGTGAGAGAGGGGTATCAGTGTGTGTGTATGAGAGAGGGGTCAGTGTGAGTGTGTGTGTGTGATCAGTATGTGTGTGTATGTGAGGGGTCAGTGAGTGTGCGTGTGTGACACGGATCAGTGTGAGTGTGTGTGATCAGTATGTGTGTGAGGGAAAAGTTTTTCCTCACATCCCCCCAAACCTCCTGCCCCTCACCTTGAACTTGTGTGCCCCCCTCGTGACTGACCCTTCAACTAAGGGGAACAGCTGCTCCCTATCCACCCTGTCCATGCCCCTCATAATCTTGTCCACCTCAGTGTGAGTGCGTGTGTGAGAGAGAGGGATTAGTGAGTGCGTGTGTGTGAGAGAGGGATTAGTGTGTGCGTCTGTGTGAGAGAGGGATTGGTGTGTGCGTCTGTGTGAGAGAGGGATTAGTGTGTGTGAGTGAGAGAGGGATTAGTGTGTGTGTTTGTGTGAGAGAGGGATTAGTGTGTGTATGTGTGTGTGAGAGAGGGATTAGTGTGTGAGAGAGAGAGGGATTAGTCTGTGTGTGTGTGAGAGAGAGGGATTAGTGTGTGTGTGTGAGAGAGAGGGATCAGTGTGAGTGTGTGTGTGATCAGTATGTGTGTGTGTGTGTGTGAGTGTGAGAGAGAGAGATCAGTGTGTGTGTCTCTGTGTGCGTGACGGATCAGTGTGTGAGAGAGTGGGATGTGTGTGTGTGTGTGTGTGAGAGAGAGGGATTAGTGTGTGTGTGTGTGTGAGAGAGAGAGAGGAATCAGTGTGAGTGTGTGTGTGATCAGTATGTGTTTGTGTGTGTGTGTGAGAGAGAGGGATCAGCGTGTATGTGAGGGATTTGTGTGTCTCTGTGTGCGTGACGGATCAGTGTGTGAGAGAGCGGGATGTGTGTGTGTGTGTGTGAGAGAGGGAGCAGTGTTTGTGTGTGATCAGTATATGTGTGTGTGTGTGAGAGAGAGAGGGATTAGTGTGTGTATGGAGGGACCAGTGTGTATCTGTGTGTGTGTGTGTGTGTGTGTGTGTGTGTGTGTGTGTGTGAGGGATCAGTGTGTGTGTATGTGTGTGAGAGAGAGAGGGATCAGTGTGTGTGGAGGGATCAGTGTGTATCTGTGTGTGTGTGTGTGTGTGTATGTGAGGGATCAGTGTGTGTGTGTGAGGGATCAGTCTGTGTGTGTGAGGGATCTGTGTGTGTGTGTGTGTGGGATCAGTGTTTGTGTGCGAGGGATCAGTGTGTGTGTGTGTGTGTGTGTGTGTGTGTGTGTGTGTGTGAGAGGGAGAGAGGGGGATCAGTGTGTGTGTGAAGGACCCAAGTTTGTGTGTGTGTAAGAGGGATCAGTGTGTGTGTGTGTGTGTGGGAGAGAGAGAGGGGGATCAATGTGTGTGTGAAGGACCCAAGTTTGTGGGTATGTAAGAGGGATCTGTGTGTGTGTGTGTGTGTGTGTGTGTGAGTGTGAGAGAGAGAGAGAGAGGGGGATCAGTGTGTGTGTGAAGGACCCGGGTCTGTGTGTGTGTGTGAGAGAGAGAGAGGGGGATCAGTTTGTGTGTGTGTTTGAGGGATCAGTGTATGTGTGTGAAAGAGAGAGGGATCAGTGTGTGTGTGTGTGTGAGGGATCAGTGTGTGTGTGTGAAAGAGAGAGGGATCAGTGTGTGTGTGGAGGGATCAGTGTGTATCTGTGTATGTGTGTGTGTGTATGTGAGGGATCAGTGTGTGTGGCGGGATCAGAGTGTGTGTGTGTGTGTGTGTGTGTTGGATCTGTGTGAGGGATCTGTGTGTGTGCGTGAGGGAACAGAGTGTGTGCGCGAGGGATCAGTGTGTGTGTGTGATCAGTGTGTGCGTGTGTGTGTGTGGGATCAGTGTGTGTGTGTGAGTGAGGGATTAGTGTGTGTGTGTGAGAGAGAGAGGTATCAGTGTGAATGTGTGTGTGTGAGAGAGGGATCAGTGTGAGTGTGTGTGTGTGTGAGAGAGGGATCAGTTTGAGTGTGAGGAATGTGTGTGTCTCTG
>JANJGN010000394.1:472500-475000 GCA_026770705.1 Isurus oxyrinchus
AGAACAGTGTGGTGAACTGCTGTGACTGCATGTGAGAGTGTGTCTGTGATCAGTGTGTGAGTGTGAGAGGGATAGGTGAGTGTGTGTGTGTGGGATCACTGTGTGAGGGATCAGGGTGTGTGTGAGAGAGAGAGTGGGATATGTGTCTGAGAGAGAGGGGGATCAGTGTGTGTGTGAGAGGGGGATCAGTATGTGTGTGTATGAGAGAGTGGGTCAGTGTGAGTGTGTGTGTGTGATCAGTACGTGTGTGTATGTGAGGGGTCAGTAAGTGTTTGTGTGTGTGTGTGTGAGACACGGATCAGTGTGAGTGTGTGAGAGAGGGATCAGTGTGAGTGTGTGTGTGATCAGTATGTGTGTGTATGTGAGGTGTCAGTGAGTGTGTGTGTGTGTGTGAGACACGGATCAGTATGTGTGTGAGGGCAAAGTTTTTCCTCACATCCCCCCGAACCTCCTGCCCCTCACCTTGAACTTGTGTCCCCCCCCCTCGTGACTGACCCTTCAACTAAGGGGAACAGCTGCTCCCTATCCACCCTGTCCATGCCCCTCATAATCTTGTCCACCACAGTGTGAGTGTGTGTGTGTGAGAGAGGGATTAGTGTGTGCGTGTGTGTGAGAGAGAGGGATTAGTGTGTGCGTGTGTGAGAGAGAGGGATTAGTGTGTGTGTGTGTGTGAGAGAGGGATTAGTGTGTGCGTGTGTGTGAGAGAGGGATTAGTGTGTGTGTGTGTGTGTGAGAGAGGGATTAGTGTGTGCGTGTGTGTGAGAGAGAGATTAGTGTGTGCGTGTGTGTCAAAGAGGGATTAGTGTGTGCGTGTGTGTGAGTGTGAGGGATCAGTGTGTGTGTGTGAGAGAGAGAGCGATCAGTGTGTGTGTGGAGGGATCAGTGTGTATCAGTGTGTGTGTGGAGGGATCAGTGTGTATCTGTGTGTGTGTGAGGGATCAGTGTGTGTGTGTGTGAGAGAGAGAGGGGGATCAGTGTGTGCGTGTGTGAGAGATCAGTGTGTGAGGGATCAGGTTGTGTGAGAGAGAGAGAGTGGGATATGTGTGTGTGTGAGGAATCAGTGTGTGCGTGTGTGTGAGATCCGTGTGGTGAACTGCTGTGACTGCATGTGAGAGTGTGTTTGTGATCAGTGTGTGAGTGTGAGAGGGATCGGTGAGTGTGTGTGTGTGAGATCACTGTGAGAGATTATGGTGTGTGTGAGATAGAGGGATCAGTGTGAATTTGTGTGTGTGTGAGTGTGATAGAGAGGGATCTGTGTGTGTGTGAGGGATCAGTGTGTGAGAGAGCGGGATGTATGTGTTTGAGAGAGGGATCAGTGTGAATGTGTGTGTGATCAGTATGTGTGTGTGTGAGAGAGAGAGGGATCAGTGTGTGTGTGAATGTGTGTGTGATCAGTATGTGTATGTATGTGTGTGTGTGAGAGAGAGAGGGATCAGTGTGTGTGTGGAGGGATCAGTGTGTATCTGTGTGTGTGTGTGTGAGGGATCTGTGTGTGTGTAAGAGGGATCTGTGTGTGTGAGAGAGAAGGGGATCAGTGTGTGTGTGAAGGACCCGAGTTTGTGTGTGTGCAAGAGGGATCTGTGTGTGTGTGTGCGTGTGTGAGAGAGAGGGGGATCAGTGTGTGTGTCTGTGTGAGATCAGTGTGGTGAACTGCTGTGACTGCATGTGAGAGTGTGTTTGTGATCTGTGTGTGAGTGTGAGAGGGATAGGTGAGTGTGTGTGTGTGGGATCACTGTGTGAGGGATCAGGGTGTGTGACAGAGAGAGAGTGGGATATGTGTGTGTGTGAGGGATCAGGGTGTGTGTGAGAGAGAGAGTGGGATATGTATGTGTGTGTGATCAGTGTGTATGAGGGATCAGTGTGTGTGGGATCACTGTGTGAGGGATATGTGTGTGTGTGTGTGTGTGTGTGTGGGGTCAGTGAGTGTGTGTGAGGGATTATGGTGTGTGTGAGAGACAGTGGGATATGTGTGTGTGAGAGAGGGGTATCAGTGTGTGTGTATGAGAGAGGGGTCAGTGTGAGTGTGTGTGTGTGATCAGTATGTGTGTGTATGTGAGGGGTCAGTGAGTGTGCGTGTGTGACACGGATCAGTGTGAGTGTGTGTGATCAGTATGTGTGTGAGGGAAAAGTTTTTCCTCACATCCCCCCAAACCTCCTGCCCCTCACCTTGAACTTGTGTGCCCCCCTCGTGACTGACCCTTCAACTAAGGGGAACAGCTGCTCCCTATCCACCCTGTCCATGCCCCTCATAATCTTGTCCACCTCAGTGTGAGTGTGTGTGTGAGAGAGAGGGATTAGTGAGTGCGTGTGTGTGAGAGAGGGATTAGTGTGTGCGTCTGTGTGAGAGAGGGATTGGTGTGTGCGTCTGTGTGAGAGAGGGATTAGTGTGTGTGAGTGAGAGAGGGATTAGTGTGTGTGTTTGTGTGAGAGAGGGATTAGTGTGTGTATGTGTGTGTGAGAGAGGGATTAGTGTGTGAGAGAGAGAGGGATTAGTCTGTGT
>JANJGN010000394.1:485000-502500 GCA_026770705.1 Isurus oxyrinchus
TGTGTGTGGGAGAGAGAGAGGGGGATCAATGTGTGTGTGAAGGACCCAAGTTTGTGGGTATGTAAGAGGGATGTGTGTGTGTGTGTGTGTGTGTGTGTGTGTGTGTGTGTGTGTGTGTGTGTGTGTGTGTGTGTGTGTGTGTGTGTGTGTGTGAGAGAGAGAGAGAGGGGGATCAGTGTGTGTGTGAAGGACCCGGGTCTGTGTGTGTGTGAGAGAGAGAGAGGGGGATCAGTTTGTGTGTGTGTTTGAGGGATTAGTGTATGTGTGTGAAAGAGAGAGGGATCAGTGTGTGTGAGGGATCAGTGTATGTGTGTGAAAGAGAGAGGGATCAGTGTGTGTGTGGAGGGATCAGTGTGTATGTGTGTGTGTGTATGTGAGGGATCAGTGTGTGTGGCGGGATCAGAGTGTGTGTGTGTGTGTTGGATCTGTGTGAGGGATCTGTGTGTGTGCGTGAGGGAACAGAGTGTGTGCGCGAGGGATCAGTGTGTGTGTGTGTGTGATCAGTGTGTGCGTGTGTGTGTGTGGGATCAGTGTGTGTGTGAGTGAGGGATTAGTGTGTGTGTGTGAGAGAGAGAGGTATCAGTGTGAATGTGTGTGTGTGAGAGAGGGATCAGTGTGAGTGTGTGTGTGTGTGAGAGAGGGATCAGTTTGAGTGTGAGGGATGTGTGTGTCTCTGTGTGCATGACAGATCAGTGTGTGAGAGAGCGGGACATGTGTGTGTGGGAGAGAGAGAGAGGGATCAGTGTGTGTGTGAGAGAGAGAGGGATCAGTGTGTGTGTGTGTGTGTGTGTGTGTGTGTGTGTGAGAGGGATCAGTGTGAGTGTGTGTGTGATCAGTATGTGTGTGTGTGTGAGAGAGAGAGGGATCAGTGTGTGTGTGTGAGAGAGTTATCAGTGTGCATGTGTGTGTGATCAGTATGTTTGTGGGTGTGCATGTGAGAGAGAGAGGGATCAGTGTGTGTGTGTGAGAGAGTTATCAGTGTGCATGTGTGTGTGATCAGTATGTTTGTGGGTGTGCATGTGAGAGAGAGAGGGATCAGTGTGAGTGTGTGTGTGATCAGTATGTGTGTGTGTGTGTGTGTGTGTGAAAGAGAGAGGGATCAGTGTGTGTGTGGAGGGATCAGTGTGTATCTGTGTATGTGTGTGTGTGTGTGTGTTGGATCTGTGTGAGGGATCTGTGTGTGTGTGTGTGTGTGTGTGTGTGTGTGCGTGAGGGAACAGAGTGTGTGCGCGAGGGATCAGTGTGTGTGTGTGTGTGTGTGTGATCAGTGTGTGCGTGTGTGTGTGTGGGATCAGTGTGTGTGTGTGAGTGAGGGATTAGTGTGTGTGTGTGAGAGAGAGAGGTATCAGTGTGAATGTGTGTGTGTGAGAGAGGGATCAGTGTGAGTGTGTGTGTGTGTGAGAGAGGGATCAGTTTGAGTGTGAGGGATGTGTGTGTCTCTGTGTGCATGACAGATCAGTGTGTGAGAGAGCGGGACATGTGTGTGTGGGAGAGAGAGAGAGGGATCAGTGTGTGTGTGAGAGAGAGAGGGATCAGTGTGTGTGTGTGTGTGTGTGTGAGAGGGATCAGTGTGAGTGTGTGTGTGATCAGTATGTGTGTGTGTGTGAGAGAGAGAGGGATCAGTGTGTGTGTGTGAGAGAGTTATCAGTGTGCATGTGTGTGTGATCAGTATGTTTGTGGGTGTGCATGTGAGAGAGAGAGGGATCAGTGTGAGTGTGTGTGTGATCAGTATGTGTGTGTGTGTGTGTGTGTGTGTGTGAGAGAGAGAGGGATCAGTGTGAGTGTGTGTGAGAGAGAGGGATCAGTTTGTGTGTGAGGGATGTGTGTGTCTCTGCGTGCATGACAGAATAGTGTGTGAGAGAGCGAGACGTGCGTGTGTGGGAGAGAGAGAGGGATCAGTGTGTGTGTGAAGGGATCAGTGTGTATCTTTGTATGTGTGTGTTTGTGTGAGTGTGAGGGATCAGTGTGTATGTGTGTGAGAGAGAGAGGGATCAGTGTGTGTGTGGAGGGATCAGTGTGTATCTGTGTATGTGTGTGTGTGTATGTGAGGGATCTGTGTGTGTGTGGAGGGATCAGTGTGTGTGTGTGTGTTGGATCTGTGGGAGGGATCAGTGTGTGTGTGTGTGTGTGTGTGTGTGTGTGTGTGCGCGCGCGCGCGCGAGGGATCAGTGTGTGTGGGCGAGGGATCAGTGTGTCTGTGTCTGTGTGTGTGTGAGAGGGAGAGAGTGGGATCAGTGTGTGAATGAAGGACCCAAGTTTGTGTGTGTGTAAGAGGGATCAGTGTGTATGTGTGTGTGTGTGAGAGAGAGAGAGGGGGATCAATGTGTGTGTGAAGGACCCGAGTTTGTGCGTGTGTAAGAGGGATCTGTGTGTGTGTGTGTGTGTGTGTGAGAGAGAGAGAGCGATCAGTGTGTGTGTGAGGGATGTGCGTGTCTCTGTGTGCGTGACGGATCAGTGTGTGAGAGAGCGGAATGTGTGCGTGTGTGAGAGAGAGGGATCTGTGTGCGTGTGTGAGAGAGAGGGATCAGTGTGAGTGTGTGTGTGATCAGTATGTGTGTGTGTGTGTGTGAGAGAGAGGGATCAGTGCGTGTGTATGTGTGTGTGTGGGATCAGTGTGTGTGTGTATGTGTGTGAGAGAGAGAGGGATCAGTGTGTGTGTGGAGGGATCAGTGTGTATCTGTGTATGTGTGTGAGAGAGCGAGGGATCAGTGTGTGTGTGGAGGGATCAGTGTGTATCTGTGTATGTGTGTGTGAGGGATCTGTGTGTGTGTGTGTGTTGGATCTGTGTGAGGGATCTGTGTGTGTGTGTGTGCGCGCGCGAGGGATCAGTGTGTGTGCACGAGGGATCAGTGTGTGTGCGCGAGGGATCAGTGTGTGTGCGCGAGGAATCAGTGTGTGCGCGCGAGGGATCAGTGTGTGCGTACGAGGGATCAGTGTGTGTGTGTGTGTGTGAGAGGGAGAGAGGGGGATCAGTGTGTGTGTGAAGGATACAAGTTTGTGTGTGTGTAAGAGGGATCAGTGTGTATGTGTGTGTGTGTGTGTGAGAGAGAGAGAGAGGGGGATCAATGTGTGTGTGAAGGACCCAAGTTTGTGGATGTGTAAGAGGGATCTGTGTGTGTGTGTGTGTGTGTGTGTGTGAGAGAGACAGAGGGGGATCAGTGTGTGTGTGAAGGACCTGAGTTTGTGTGTGTGTAAGAGGGATCTGTGTGTGTGTGTGTGTGTGTGTGTGTGTGTGTGTGTGTGTGTGTGTGTGTGTTTGTGTGTGTGTGTGAGTGAGAGAGGGGGATCAGTGTGTGTGTGAGAGAACAGTGTGGTGAACTGCTGTGACTGCATGTGAGAGTGTGTCTGTGATCTGTGTGTGAGTGTGAGAGGGATCGGTGAGTGTGTGTGTGTGGGATCAGGGTGTGTGTGTGAGGGATCAGTCTGTGTGTGTGTGAGTGTGCGAGGGATCAGTGCGTGTGTGTGTGTGTGTGTGGGATCAGTGCGTGTGTGGGATCAGTGCGTGTGTGTGTGAGAGAGGGGGGAATCAGTGTGTGTGCGTGTGTGTGAGATCAGTGTGGCGAACTGCTGTGACTGCATGTGAGAGTGTGTCTGTGATCAGTGTGTGAGTGTGAGAGGGATAGGTGAGTGTGTGTGTGTGGGATCACTGTGTGAGGGATCAGGGTGTGTGTGAGAGAGAGAGTGGGATATGTGTGTGTATGTGAGAGGGGGATCAGTGTGTGTGTGAGACTGGGATCAGTGTGTGTGTATGAGAGAGTGGGTCAGTGTGAGTGTGTGTGTGTGATCAGTACGTGTGTGTATGTGAGGGGTCAGTGAGTGTGTGTGTGTGAGACACGGATCAGTGTGAGTGTGTGAGAGAGGGGGGTCAGTGTGAGTGTGTGTTTGTGATCAGTATGTGTGTGTATGTGAGGTGTCAGTGAGTGTGTGTGTGTGTGTGAGACACGGATCAGTATGTGTGTGAGGGCAAAGTTTTTCCTCACATCCCCCCGAACCTCCTGCCCCTCACCTTGAACTTGTGTCCCCACCTCGTGACTGACCCTTCAACTAAGGGGAACAGCTGCTCCCTATCCACCCTGTCAATGGCCCTCATAATCTTGTCCACCTCAGTGTGAGTGTGTGTGTGTGAGAGAGGGATTAGTGTGTGCGTGTGTGAGAGAGAGAGGGATTAGTGTGTGCGCGTGTGTGAGAGAGAGATTAGTGTGTGCGTGTGTGTGAGAGAGGGATTAATGTGTGTGTGTGTGTGAGAGGGATTAGTGTGTGTGTGTGTGAGAGAGAGGGATTAGTGTGTGTGTGTGTGAGAGAGAGGGATTAGTGTGTGTGTGTGTGAGAGAGGGATCAGTGTGAGTGTGTGTGTGAGAGAGAGAGGGATCAGTGTGTGTGTGTGAGAGAGGGATCAGTGTGAGTTTGTGTGTGTGTGAGAGAGAGGGATCTGTGTGTGTGTGAGGGATGTGTGTGTCTCAGTGTGCGTGACGGATCAATGTGTGAGAGAGCGGGACGTGTGTGTGTGAGAGAGAGGGATCAGTGTGAATGTGTGTGTGATCAGTGTGTGTGTGTGAGAGAGAGAGAGGGATCAGTGTGTGTGTGGAGGGATCAGTGTGTATCTGTGTGTGTGTGTGTGAGGGATCAGTGTGTGTGTGTGTGAGAGATAGAAGGGATCAGTGTGTGTATGAAGGACCCGGGTTTGTGTGTGTGTAAGAGGGATCTGTGTGTGTGTGTGTGTGAGAGAGAGGGGGATCAGTGTGTGCGTGTGTGTGAGAACAGTGTGGTGAACTGCTGTGACTGCATGTGAGAGTGTGTTTGTGATCAGTGTGTGAGTGTGAGAGGGATAGGTGAGTGTGTGTGTGTGGGATCACTGTGTGAGGGATCAGTGTGTGTGTGTGTGTGAGATCACTGTGAGGGATTATGGTGTGTGTGAGAGAGAGAGTGGGATATGTGTGTGTGTGAGAAGGGGGTGAGTGTGCGATGGGGGTCAGTGTGTGTGTGAGAGGGGGATCAGTGTGTGTGTGAGAGAGGGATTTGTGTGTGTGTGAAAGAGGGATTAGTGTGTGTGTGTGTGTGAGAGTGAAAGAGGGATTAGTGTGTGTGTGTGTGTGTGAGAGAGAGAGGGATCAGTGTGTGTGTGTGTGAGAGAGAGAGGGATCAGTGTGTGTGTGGAGGGATCAGTGTGTATCTGTGTATGCGTGTGAGAGAGAGAGGGATCAGTGTGTGTGTGGAGGGATCAGTGTGTATCTGTGTATGTGTGTGTGTGTATGTGAGGTATCTGTGTGTGTGTGTGTGTGTTGGATCTGTGTGAGGGATCAGTGTGTGTGTGTGTGTGTGAGGGATGTGGGTGTGCGCGCGCGAGGGATCAGTGTGTGTGCGCGAGGGATCAGTGTGTGTGTGCGAGGGATCAGTGTGTGTGTGTCTGTGTGTGTGTGTGTGTGTGTGTGTGTGTGTGAGAGGGAGAGAGGGGGATCAGTGTGTGTGTGAAGGACACAAGTTTGTGTGTGTGTAAGAGGGATCAGTGTGTATTTGTGTGTGTGTGTGTGAGAGAGAGAGAGAGGGGGATCAATGTGTGTGTGAAGGACCCAAGTTTGTGGATGTGTAAGAGGGATCTGTGTGTGTGTGTGTGAGAGAGAGAGGGGGATCAGTGTGTGTGTGAAGGACCTGAGTTTGTGTGTGTGTAAGAGGGATCTGTGTGTGTGTGTGTGTGTGTGTGTGTGTGTGTGTGTGTGTGTGTGTGTGTGTGAGAGAGGGGGATCAGTGTGTGTGTGTGTGAGAGAACAGTGTGGTGAACTGCTGTGACTGCATGTGAGAGTGTGTCTGTGATCTGTGTGTGAGTGTGAGAGGGGTCGGTGAGTGTGTGTGTGTGGGATCACTGTGTGAGGGATCAGGGTGTGTGTGTGAGAGATCAGTCTGTGTGTGTGTGTGTGTGTGTGTGTGTGTGTGTGTGTGTGTGTGTGTGTGTGTGTGTGTGTGTGTGTGTGTGGGATCAGTGCGTGTGTGTGTGTGAGAGAGGGGGGGGATCAGTGTGTGTGCATGTGTGAGAGAACAGTGTGGTGAACTGCTGTGACTGCATGTGAGAGTGTGTCTGTGATCCGTGTGTGAGTGTGAGAGGGATAGGTGAGTGTGTGTGTGTGTGGGATCACTGTGTGAGGGATCAGGGTGTGTGTGAGAGAGAGAGTGGGATATGTTTGTGTATGTGAGAGGGGGATCAGTGTGTGTGTGAGAGTGGGATCAGTGTGTGTGTATGAGAGAGTGGGTCAGTGTGAGTGTGTGTGTGTGATCAGTACGTGTGTATATGTGAGGTGTCAGTGAGTGTGTGTGTGTGTGTGTGTGTGTGTGTGTGTGTGTGTGTGTGTGTGTGTGTGTGTGTGTGTGTGTGAGAGAGACACGGATCAGTGTGAGTGTGTGTGATCAGTATGTGTGTGAGGGCAAAGTTTTTCCTCACATCCCCCCGAACCTCCTGCCCCTCACCTTGAACTTGTGTCCCCACCTCGTGACTGACCCTTCAACTAAGGGGAACAGCTGCTCCCTATCCACCCTGTCAATGGCCCTCACAATCTTGTCCACCTCAGTGTGAGTGTGTGTGTGTGAGAGAGGGATTAGTGTGTGCGTGTGTGAGAGAGAGGGATTAGTGTGTGCGTGTGTGAGAGAGAGGGATTAGTGTGTGCGTGTGTGTGAGAGAGAGATTAGTGTGTGCGTGTGTGTGTGAGAGAGGGATTAATGTGTGTGTGTGAGAGAGGGATTAGTGTATGCGTGTGTGTGAGAGAGGGATTAGTGTGTGTGTGTGTGAGAGAGAGGGATTAGTGTGTGTGTGTGTGAGAGAGAGGGATCAGTGTGTGTGTGGAGGGATCAGTGTGTATCTGTGTGTGTGTGTGTGTGAGAGAGGGGGATCAGTGTGTGCGTGTGTGTGAGAGAACAGTGTGGTGAACTGCTGTGACTGCATGTGAGAGTGTGTCTGTGATCTGTGTGTGAGTGTGAGAGGGATCGGTGAGTGTGTGTGTGTGGGATCACTGTGTGAGGGATCAGGGTGTGTGTGTGAGGGATCAGTCTGTGTGTGTGTGTGTGAGGGATCAGTGCGTGTGTGTGTGTTTGTGTGTGTGGGATCAGTGCGTGTGTGTGTGTGTGTGTGAGAGAGAGGGGGGGATCAGGGTGTGTGTGTGTGTGAGATCAGTGTGGTGAACTGCTGTGACTGCATGTGAGAGTGTGTCTGTGATCAGTGTGTGAGTGTGAGAGGGATAGGTGAGTGTGTGTGTGTGGGATCACTGTGTGAGGGATCAGGGTGTGTGTGAGAGAGAGAGTGGGATATGTGTCTGAGAGAGAGGGGGATCAGTGTGTGTGTGAGAGTGGGATCAGTGTGTGTGTATGAGAGAGTGGGTCAGTGTGAGTGTGTGTGTGTGATCAGTACGTGTGTGTATGTGAGGGGTCAGTGAGTGTGTGTGTGTGTGTGTGTGAGACACGGATCAGTGTGAGTGTGTGAGAGAGGGGGGTCAGTGTGAGTGTGTGTTTGTGATCAGTATGTGTGTGTATGAGGGGGGTCAGTGTGAGTGTGTGTGTGTGATCAGTGTGTGTGTGTATGAGGGGGGTCAGTGTGAGTGTGTGTGTGTGATCAGTATGTGTGTGTATGTGAGGGGTCAGTGAGTGTGTGTGTGTGTGAGACACGGATCAGTGTGAGTGTGTTTGATCAGTATGTGTGTGAGGGCAAAGTTTTTCCTCACATCCCCCCGAACCTCCTGCCCCTCACCTTGAACTTGTGTCCCCCCCCCCTCGTGACTGACCCTTCAACTAAGGGGAACAGCTGCTCCCTATCCACCCTGTCCGTGCCCCTCATAATCTTGTACACCTCAGTGTGAGTGTGTGTGTGTGAGAGAGGGATCAGTGTGTGTGTGTGTGTGAGAGAGAGAGATTAGTGTGTGCGTGTGTGTGAGAGAGGGATTAGTGTGTGTGTGTGAGAGAGGGATTAGTGTGTGCGTGTGTGTGAGAGAGGGATTAGTGTGTGTGTGTGTGTGTGAGAGAGGGATTAGTGTGTGCGTGTGTGTGAGAGAGGGATTAGTGTGTGCGTGTGTGTGAGAGAGGGATTAGTGTGTGCGTGTGTGTGAAAGAGGGATTAGTGTGTGCGTGTGTGTGAGTGTGAGGGATCAGTGTGTGTGTGTGAGAGAGAGAGAGCGATCAGTGTGTGTGTGGAGGGATCAGTGTGTATCAGTGTGTGTGTGGAGGGATCAGTGTGTATCTGTGTGTGTGTGAGGGATCAGTGTGTGTGTGTGTGAGAGAGAGAGGGGGACCAGTGTGTGCGTGTGTGAGAGATCAGTGTGTGAGAGAGAGAGAGAGTGGGATATGTGTGTGTGTGAGGAATCAGTGTATGCGTGTGTGTGAGATCCGTGTGGTGAACTGCTGTGACTGCATGTGAGAGTGTGTTTGTGATCAGTGTGTGAGTGTGAGAGGGATCGGTGAGTGTGTGTGTGTGAGATCACTGTGAGAGATTATGGTGTGTGTGAGATAGAGGGATCAGTGTGAATTTGTGTGTGTGTGAGTGTGATAGAGAGGGATCTGTGTGTGTGTGAGGGATCAGTGTGTGAGAGAGCGGGATGTGTGTGTTTGAGAGAGGGATCAGTGTGAATGTGTGTGTGATCAGTATGTGTGTGTGTGAGAGAGAGAGGGATCAGTGTGTGTGTGAATGTGTGTGTGATCAGTATGTGTGTGTGTGTGAGAGAGAGAGAGGTATCAGTGTGAATATGTGTGTGTGAGAGAGGGATCAGTGTGTGTGTCTGTGTGTGTGTGTGTGTGTATGAGAGAGGGATCAGTTTGAGTGTGAGGGATGTGTGTGTCTCTGTGTGCATGACAGATCAGTGTGTGAGAGAGCGGGACATGTGTGTGTGAGAGAGAGAGAGAGGGATCAGAGTGAGTGTGTGTGTGTGTGTGTGTGTGTGTGTGTGAGTGTGTGTGTGTGTGTGTGTGAGAGAGAGGGATCAGTGTGAGTGTGTGTGATCAGTATGTGTGTGTATGTGAGGTGTCAGTGAGTGTGTGTGTGTGTGTGTGTGAGACACGGATCAGTATGTGTGTGAGGGCAAAGTTTTTCCTCACATCCCCCCCCGAACCTCCTGCCCCTCACCTTGAACTTGTGTCCCCCCCTCGTGACTGACCCTTCAACAAAGGGGAACAGCTGCTCCCTATCCACCCTGTCAATGGCCCTCATAATCTTGCCCACCTCAGTGTGAGTGTGTGTGTGTGAGAGAGGGATTAGTGTGTGCGTGTGTGTGAGAGAGAGATTAGTGTGTGCGTGTGTGTGAGAGAGGGATTAATGTGTGTGTGTGAGAGAGGGATTAGTTGTGTGTGAGAGAGGGATTAGTGTGTGTGTGTGTGAGAGAGAGGGATTAGTGTGTGCGTGTGTGTGAGAGAGGGATTAGTGTGTGCGTGTGTGTGAGAGAGAGATTAGTGTGTGCGTGTGTGTGAGAGAGGGATTAGTGTGTGTGTGTGTGTGAGAGAGGGATTAGTGTATGCGTGTGTGTGAGAGAGGGATTAGTGTGTGCGTGTGTGTGAGAGAGGGATTAGTGTGTGTGTGAGAGAGGGATTAGTGTGTGTGTGTGTGTGAGAGAGGGATTAGTGTGTGTGTGTGTGAGAGAGGGATCAGTGTGTGTGTGTGTGAGAGAGGGATCAGTGTGTGTGTGTGTGTGAGAGAGGGATCAGTGTGAGTGTGTGTGTGAGAGAGAGAGGGATCAGTGTGTGTGTGAGAGAGGGATCAGTGTGAGTTTGTGTGTGTGTGAGAGAGAGGGATCTGTTTGTGTGTGAGGGATGTGTGTGTGTGTGTGTGAGATAGAAGGGATCAGTGTGTGTGTGAAGGACCCGGGTTTGTGTGTGTGTAAGAGGGATCTGTGTGTGTGTGTGTGTGTGTGAGAGAGAGGGGGGATCAGTGTGTGCGTGTGTGTGAGATCAGTGTGGTGAACTGCTGTGACTGCATGTGAGAGTGTGTTTGTGATCAGTGTGTGAGTGTGAGAGGGATCGGTGAGTGTGTGTGTGTGGGATCACTGTGTGAGGGATCAGTGTGTGTGTGTGTGTGTGAGATCACTGTGAGGGATTATGGTGTGTGTGAGAGAGAGAGTGGGATATGTGTGTGAGAAGGGGGTGAGTGTGCGATGGGGGTCAGTGTGTGTGTGAGAGGGGGATCAGTGTGTGTGTGAGAGGGGGATCAGTGTGTGTGTGAGAGAGGGATTTGTGTGTGTGTGTGTGTGTGTGTGTGTGTGAAAGAGGGATTAGTGTGTGTGTGTGTGTGAGTGTGAAAGAGGGATTAGTGTGTGTGTGTGTGTGTGAGAGAGAGAGAGAGAGGGATCAGTGTGTGTGTGTGTGTGAGAGAGAGAGGGATCAGTGTGTGTGTGGAGGGATCAGTGTGTATCTGTGTATGCGTGTGAGAGAGAGAGGGATCAGTGTGTGTGTGGAGGGATCAGTGTGTATCTGTGTATGTGTGTGTGTGTATGTGAGGTATCTGTGTGTGTGTGTGTGTTGGATCTGTGTGAGGGATCAGTGTGTGTGTGTGTGTGTGTGTGTGTGTGAGGGATCTGTGTGTGTCTGTGCGCGCGCGAGGAATCAGTGTGTGTGCGCGAGGGATCAGTGTGTGTGTGCGAGGGATCAGTGTCTGTGTGTGTGTGTGTGTGTGAGAGGGAGAGAGGGGGATCAGTGTGTGTGTGAAGGACACAAGTTTGTGTGTGTGTAAGAGGGATCAGTGTGTATGTGTGTGTGTGTGAGAGAGAGAGACAGAGGGGGATCAATGTGTGTGTGAAGGACCCAAGTTTGTGGGTGTGTAAGAGGGATCTGTGTGTGTGTGTGTGTGAGAGAGAGAGAGGGGGATCAGTGTGTGTGTGAAGGACCTGAGTTTGTGTGTGTGTAAGAGGGATCCGTGTGTGTGTGTGTGTGTGTGTGTGTGTGTGTGTGTGTGTGTGTGTGTGTGTGTGTGTGTGTGTGAGAGAGAGGGGGATCAGTGTGTGTGTGTGTGAGAGAACAGTGTGGTGAACTGCTGTGACTGCATGTGAGAGTGTGTCTGTGATCTGTGTGTGAGTGTGAGAGGGATCGGTGAGTGTGTGTGTGTGGGATCACTGTGTGAGGGATCAGGGTGTGTGTGTGAGAGATCAGTCTGTGTGTGTGTGTGTGTGGGATCAGTGCGTGTGTGTGTGTGAGAGAGGGGGGGGATCAGTGTGTGTGCATGTGTGTGAGATCAGTGTGGTGAACTGCTGTGACTGCATGTGAGTGTGTGTCTGTGATCCGTGTGTGAGTGTGAGAGGGATAGGTGAGTGTGTGTGTGTGTGGGATCACTGTGTGAGGGATCAGGGTGTGTGTGAGAGAGAGAGTGGGATATGTGTGTGTATGTGAGAGGGGGATCAGTGTGTGTGTGAGAGTGGGATCAGTGTGTGTGTGTATGTGTGTGTGAGGGATCAGTGCGTGTGTGTGTGTGAGAGAGGGGGGGATCAGTGTGTGTGCGTGTGTGTGAGATCAGTGTGGTGAACTGCTGTGACTGCATGTGAGAGTGTGTCTGTGATCCGTGTGTGAGTGTGAGAGGGATAGGTGAGTGAGTGTGTGTGTGGGATCACTGTGTGAGGGATCAGGGTGTGTGTGAGAGAGAGAGTGGGATATGTGTGTGCATGTGAGAGGGGGATCAGTGTGTGTGTGAGAGGGGGATCAGTGTGTGTGTATGAGAGAGTGGGTCAGTGTGAGTGTGTGTGTGTGATCAGTACGTGTGTATATGTGAGGGGTCAGTGAGTGTGTGTGTGTGTGTGAGACACGGATCAGTGTGAGTGTGTGAGAGAGGGGGGTCAGTGTGAGTGTGTGTTTGTGATCAGTATGTGTGTGTATGTGAGGTGTCAGTGAGTGTGTGTGTGTGTGTGTGTGAGACACGGATCAGTGTGAGTGTGTGGGATCAGTATGTGTGTGAGGGCAAAGTTTTTCCTCACATCCCCCCGAACCTCCTGCCCCTCACCTTGAACTTGTGTCCCCCCCCTCATGACTGACCCTTCAACTAAGGGGAACAGCTGCTCCCTATCCACTCTGTCCATGCCCCTCATAATCTTGTCCACCTCAGTGTGTGTGTGTGTGTGTGAGAGAGGGATTAGTGTGTGCGTGTGTGAGAGAGAGGGATTAGTGTGTGCGTGTGTGTGAGAGAGAGATTAGTGTGTGCGTGTGTGTGAGAGAGGGATTAGTGTGTGCGTGTGTGTGAGAGAGGGTTTAGTGTGTGTGTGTGAGAGAGAGATTAGTGTGTGCGTGTGTGTGAGAGAGGGATTAGTGTGTGCGTGTGTGTGAGAGAGGGATTAGTGTGTGTGTGTGTGAGAGAGAGGGATTAGTGTGTGTGTGTGTGAGAGAGAGAGGGATTAGTGTGTGTGTGTGTGAGAGAGGGATCAGTGTGTGTGTGTGTGTGTGTGTGTGTGAGAGAGAGAGAGAGGGATCAGGGTGTGTGTGTGTGTGTGTCTGTGAGAGAGGGATCAGTGTGAGTGTGTGTGTGAGAGAGAGAGGGATCAGTGTGTGTGTGTGAGAGAGGGATCAGTGTGAGTTTGTGTGTGTGTGAGAGAGAGGGATCTGTGTGTGTGTGAGGGATCAGTGTGTGTCTCTGTGTGCGTGACGGATCAGTGTGTGAGAGAGCGGGACGTGTGTGTGTGAGAGAGAGGGATCAGTGTGAATGTGTGTGTGATCAGTATGTGTGTGTGTGTGAGAGAGAGAGAGAGGGATCAGTGTGTGTGTGGAGGGATCAGTGTGTATCTGTGTGTGTGTGTGTGTGTGTGAGGGATCAGTGTGTGTGTGTGTATGTGTGTGAGGGATCTGTGTGTGTGTGTGTGAGGGATCTGTGTGTGTGTGTGTGAGGGATCAGTGCGTGTGTGTGTGTGTGTGAGGGATCAGTGCGTGTGTGTGTGTGAGAGAGGGGGGAGATCAGTGTGTGTGCGTGTGTGTGAGATCAGTGTGGTGAACTGCTGTGACTGCATGTGAGAGTGTGTCTGTGATCCGTGTGTGAGTGTGAGAGGGAGAGGTGAGTGTGTGTGTGTGTGGGATCACTGTGTGAGGGATCAGGGTGTGTGTGAGAGAGAGAGTGGGATATGTGTGTGTATGTGATAGGGGGATCAGTGTGTGTGTGAGAGTGGGATCAGTGTGTGTGTATGAGAGAGTGGGTCAGTGTGAGTGTGTGTGTGTGATCAGTACGTGTGTATATGTGAGGGGTCAGTGAGTGTGTGTGTGTGTGTGTGTGAGACACGGATCAGTGTGAGTGTGTGAGAGAGGGGGGTCAGTGTGAGTGTGTGTTTGTGATCAGTATGTGTGTATATGTGAGGTGTCAGTGTGTGTGTGTGTGTGTGTGTGTGTGTGTGTGAGACACGGATCAGTGTGAGTGTGTGTGATCAGTATGTGTGTGAGGGCAAAGTTTTTCCTCACATCCCCCCGAACCTCCTGCCCCTCACCTTGAACTTGTGTCCCCCCCCTCATGACTGACCCTTCAACTAAGGGGAACAGCTGCTCCCTATCCACCCTGTCAATGGCCCTCACAATCTTGTCCACCTCAGTGTGAGTGTGTGTGTGTGAGAGAGGGATTAGTGTATGCGTGTGTGTGAGAGAGGGATTAGTGTGTGTGTGTGTGAGAGAGAGGGATTAGTGTGTGTGTGTGTGAGAGAGAGGGATTAGTGTATGCGTGTGTGTGAGAGAGGGATTAGTGTGTGCGTGTGTGTGAGAGAGGGATTAGTGTGTGCGTGTGTGTGAGAGAGAGATTAGTGTGTGCGTGTGTGTGAGAGAGGGATTAGTGTGTGCGTGTGTGTGAGAGAGGGATTAGTGTGTGTGTGAGAGAGGGATTAGTGTGTGTGTGTGTGTGTGAAAGAGAGGGATTAGTGTGTGTGTGTGTGAGAGAGGGATCAGTGTGTGTGTGTGTGTGTGTGTGTGTGTGTGTGTGTGTGTGTGTGTGTGAGAGAGAGAGAGAGGGATCTGTGTGTGTGTGTGTGTGTGAGAGAGGGATCAGTGTGAGTGTGTGTGAGAGAGAGAGGGATCAGTGTGTGTGTGTGTGGGTGTGAGAGAGGGATCAGTGTGAGTTTGTGTGTGTGTGAGAGAGAGGGATCTGTGTGTGTGTGAGGGATGTGTGTGTCTCTGTGTGCGTGACGGATCAGTGTGTGAGAGAGCTGGACGTGTGTGTGTGAGAGAGAGGGATCAGTGTGAATGTGTGTGTGATCAGTGTGTGTGTGTGTGAGAGAGAGAGAGGGATCAGTGTGTGCGTGGAGGGATCAGTGTGTGTGTGTGTGTGTGTGTGTGTGTGAGGGATCAGTGTGTGTGTGTGTATGTGTGTGAGGGATCTGTGTGTGTGTGTGTGTGTGAGGGATCAGTGCGTGTGTGTGTGTGTGTGTGTGTGTGTGTGTGTGAGAGAGGGGGGAATCAGTGTGTGTGCGTGTGTGTGAGATCAGTGTGGCGAACTGCTGTGACTGCATGTGAGAGTGTGTCTGTGATCCGTGTGTGAGTGTGAGAGGGATAGGTGAGTGTGTGTGTGTGTGGGATCACTGTGTGAGGGATCAGGGTGTGTGTGAGAAAGAGAGTGGGATATGTGTGTGTATGTGAGAGGGGGATCAGTGTGTGTGTGAGAGTGGGATCAGTGTGTCTGTGTGTGTGTGTGTGTGTGTGAGGGATCAGTGCGTGTGTGTGTGTGAGAGAGGGGGGGATCAGTGTGTGTGCGTGTGTGTGAGATCAGTGTGGTGAACTGCTGTGACTGCATGTGAGAGTGTGTCTGTGATCCGTGTGTGAGTGTGAGAGGGATAGGTGAGTGTGTGTGTGTGTGGGATCACTGTGTGAGGGATCAGGGTGTGTGTGAGAGAGAGAGTGGGATATGTGTGTGTATGTGAGAGGGGGATCAGTGTGTGTGTGAGAGTGGGATCAGTGTGTGTGTATGAGAGAGTGGGTCAGTGTGAGTGTGTGTGTGTGATCAGTACGTGTGTATATGTGAGGGGTCAGTGAGAGTGTGTGTGTGTGTGTGAGACACGGATCAGTGTGAGTGTGTGAGAGAGGGGGGTCAGTGTAAGTGTGTGTTTGTGATCAGTATGTGTGTGTATGTGAGGTGTCAGTGAGTGTGTGTGTGTGTGTGTGCGACACGGATCAGTGTGAGTGTGTGTTTGTGATCAGTATGTGTGTGTATGTGAGGTGTCAGTGAGTGTGTGTGTGTGTGTGTGTGTGTGTGTGAGACACGGATCAGTGTGAGTGTGTGGGATCAGTATGTGTGTGAGGGCAAAGTTTTTCCTCACATCCCCCCGAACCTCCTGCCCCTCACCTTGAACTTGTGTCCCCCCCTCGTGACTGACCCTTCAACTAAGGGGAACAGCTGCTCCCTATCCACCCTGTCAATGGCCCTCATAATCTTGTACACCTCAGTGTGAGTGTGTGTGTGTGAGAGAGGGATTAGTGTGTCTGTGTGAGAGAGAGAGGGATTAGTGTGTGTATGTGATCAGTATGTGTGTGTGTCTGAGAGAGAGAGGTATCAGTGTGAATGTGTGTGTGTGAGAGAGGGATCAGTGTGTGTGTCTGTGTGTGTGTGTGTGTATGAGAGAGGGATCAGTTTGAGTGTGAGGGATGTGTGTGTCTCTGTGTGCATGACAGATCAGTGTGTGAGAGAGCGGGACATGTGTGTGTGAGAGAGAGGGATCAGAGTGAGTGTGTGTGTGTGTGTGTGTGTGTGTGTGAGTGTGTGTGTGTGTGTGTGTGTGTGTGTGTGAGAGAGAGGGATCAGTGTGAGTGTGTGTGTGATCAGTATGTGTGTGTATGTGAGTTGTCAGTGAGTGTGTGTGTGTGTGTGAGACACGGATCAGTATGTGTGTGAGGGCAAAGTTTTTCCTCACATCCCCCCCGAACCTCCTGCCCCTCACCTTGAACTTGTGTCCCCCCCTCGTGACTGACCCTTCAACAAAGGGGAACAGCTGCTCCCTATCCACCCTGTCAATGGCCCTCATAATCTTGTCCACCTCAGTGTGAGTGTGTGTGTGTGAGAGAGGGATTAGTGTGTGCGTGTGTGAGA
Organism: Isurus oxyrinchus; assembly: GCA_026770705.1. Taxonomy (NCBI): domain Eukaryota; kingdom Metazoa; phylum Chordata; class Chondrichthyes; order Lamniformes; family Lamnidae; genus Isurus; species Isurus oxyrinchus. The sequence goes on from JANJGN010000394.1 coordinate 500,986, forward strand.
GAGAGAGATTAGTGTGTGCGTGTGTGTGAGAGAGGGATTAATGTGTGTGTGTGTGTGTGAGAGAGGGATTAGTTGTGTGTGTGTGTGAGAGAGGGATTAGTGTGTGTGTGTGTGAGAGAGAGGGATTAGTGTGTGCGTGTGTGTGAGAGAGGGATTAGTGTGTGCGTGTGTGTGAGAGAGAGATTAGTGTGTGCGTGTGTGTGAGAGAGGGATTAGTGTGTGTGTGTGTGTGAGAGAGGGATTAGTGTATGCGTGTGTGTGAGAGAGGGATTAGTGTGTGCGTGTGTGTGAGAGAGGGATTAGTGTGTGCGTGTGTGTGAGAGAGGGATTAGTGTGTGTGTGAGAGAGGGATTAGTGTGTGTGTGTGTGTGTGAGAGAGGGATTAGTGTGTGTGTGTGTGAGAGAGGGATCACTGTGTGTGTGTGTGAGAGAGAGAGGGATCAGTGTGTGTGTGTGTGTAAGAGAGGGATCAGTGTGAGTGTGTGTGTGAGAGAGAGAGGGATCAGTGTGTGTGTGTGTGAGAGAGGGATCAGTGTGAGTTTGTGTGTGTGTGAGAGAGAGGGATCTGTGTGTGTGTGAGGGATGTGTGTGTCTCTGTGTGCGTGACGGATCAGTGTGTGAGAGAGCGGGACGTGTGTGTGTGTGAGAGAGGGATCAGTGTGAATGTGTGTGTGATCAGTGTGTGTGTGTGTGAGAGAGAGAGAGGGATCAGTGTGTGTGTGGAGGGATCAGTGTGTATCTGTGTGTGTGTGCGAGGGATCAGTGTGTGTGTGTGTATGTGTGTGAGGGATCTGTGTGTGTGTGTGTGTGAGGGATCAGTGCGTGTGTGTGTGTGTGTGTGTGTGTGTGTGTGTATTGGATCAGTGCGTGTGTGTGTGTGAGAGAGGGGGGATCAGTGTGTGTGCGTGTGTGTGAGATCAGTGTGGTGAACTGCTGTGACTGCATGTGAGAGTGTGTCTGTGATCCGTGTGTGAGTGTGAGAGGGATAGGTGAGTGTGTGTGTGTGTGTGGGATCACTGTGTGAGGGATCAGGGTGTGTGTGAGAGAGAGAGTGGGATATGTGTGTGTATGTGAGAGGGGGATCAGTGTGTGTGTGAGAGTGGGATCAGTGTGTGCGTATGAGAGAGTGGGTCAGTGTGAGTGTGTGTGTGTGATCAGTACGTGTGTATATGTGAGGGGTCAGTGAGTGTGTGTGTGTGTGTGTGAGACACGGATCAGTGTGAGTGTGTGAGAGAGGGGGGTCAGTGTGAGTGTGTGTTTGTGATCAGTATGTGTGTGTATGTGAGGTATCAGTGAGTGTGTGTTTGTGTGCGACACGGATCAGTGTGAGTGTGTGGGATCAGTATGTGTGTGAGGGCAAAGTTTTTCCTCACATCCCCCCGAACCTCCTGCCCCTCACCTTGAACTTGTGTCCCCCCCCTCATGACTGACCCTTCAACTAAGGGGAACAGCTGCTCCCTATCCACCCTGTCAATGGCCCTCACAATCTTGTCCACCTCAGTGTGAGTGTGTGTG
>JANJGN010000394.1:510000-512500 GCA_026770705.1 Isurus oxyrinchus
TGTGTGTGTGTGTGTGTGTGTGTGTGTGTGTGTGTGTGTGAGAGAGGGATCAGTGTGAGTGTGTGTGTGATCAGTATGTGTGTGTGTGTGAGAGAGAGAGGGATCAGTGTGTGAGAGAGGGATCAGTGTGAGTGTGTGTGTGAGAGAGAGGGATCAATTTGTGTGTGAGGGATGGATCTGTGTGTGTGTAAGAGGGATCTGTGTGTGTGTGTGTGAGAGAGAGAGAGAGGGGGATTAATGTGTGTGTGAAGGACCCGAGTTTGTGCGTGTGTAAGAGGGATCTGTGTGTGTGTGTGAGAGAGAGAGAGAGGGATCAGTGTGTGTGTGAGGGATGTGTGTGTCTCTGTGTGCATGACAGATCAGTGTGTGAGAGAGCGGAATGTGTGTGTGTGTGAGAGAGAGGGATCTGTGTGCGTGTGTGAGAGAGAGGGATCAGTGTGAGTGTGTGTGTGATCAGTATGTGTGTGTGTGTGTGTGAGAGAGAGAGGGATCAGTGCGTGTGTATGTGTGTGTGTGGGATCAGTGTGTGTGTGTATGTGTGTGAGAGAGAGAGGGATCAGTGTGTGTGTGGAGGGATCAGTGTGTATCTGTGTATGTGTGTGTGTGTGTATGTGAGGGATCTGTGTGTGTGTGTGTGTGTGTTGGATCTGTGTGAGGGATCAGTGTGTGTGTGTGTGTGAGGGATCTGTGTGTGTGTGTGTGCGTGCGCGAGGGATCAGTGTGTGTGTGTGAGGGATCAGTGTGTGTGCGCGAGGGATCAGTGTGTGTGCGCGAGGGATCAGTGTGTGTGCGCGAGGGATCAGTGTGTGTGTGCGAGGGATCAGTGTGTGTGTGTCTGTGTGTATGTGTGTGTGTGTGAGAGGGAGAGAGGGCGATCAGTGTGTGTGTGAAGGACACAAGTTTGTGTGTGTGTAAGAGGGATCAGTGTGTATGTGTGTGTGTGTGTGTGAGAGAGAGAGAGAGGGGGATCAATGTGTGTGTGAAGGACCCAAGTTTGTGGGTGTGTAAGAGGGATCTGTGTGTGTGTGTGTGAGAGAGAGAGAGGGGGATCAGTGTGTGTGTGAAGGACCTGAGTTTGTGTGTGTGTAAGAGGGATCTGTGTGTGTGTGTGTGTGTGTGTGTGAGAGAGGGGGATCAGTGTGTGTGTGTGTGAGAGAACAGTGTGGTGAACTGCTGTGACTGCATGTGAGAGTGTGTCTGTGATCTGTGTGTGAGTGTGAGAGGGATCAGTGAGTGTGTGTGTGTGTGGGATCACTGTGTGAGGGATCAGGGTGTGTGTGTGTGTGAGGGATCAGTGTGTGTGTGTGTGTGTGTGTGAGGGATCAGTGTGTGTGTGTGTGAGGGATCTGTGTGTGTGTGTGGAGGGATCAGTGTGTATCTGTGTATGTGTGTGTGTGTGTATGTGAGGGATCAGTGTGTGTGGAGGGATCAGAGTGTGTGTGTGTGTGTGAGAGAGAGAGGGATCAGTGTGTGTGTGGAGGGATCAGTATGTATCTGTGTATGTGTGTGTGTGTATGTGAGGGATCATTGTGTGTGGAGGGATCAGAGTGTGTGTGTGTGTGTGTGTGTGTGTTGGATCTGTGTGAGGGATCTCTGTGTGTGTGTGTGCGTGAGGGATCAGAGTGTGTGCGCGAGGGATCAGTGTGTGTGTGTGTGTGTGTGTGAGAGAGGGAGAGAGGGGGATCAGTGTGTGTGTGAGAGGGGATCAGTATGTGTGTGTATGAGGGGGGTCAGTGTGAGTGTGTGTGTGTGATCAGTGTGTGTGTGTATGTGAGGGGTCAGTGAGTGTGTGTGTGTGTGATCAGTATGTGTGTGTATGTGAGGGGTCAGTGAGTGTGTGTGTGTGTGATCAGTATGTGTGTGTATGTGAGGGGTCAGTGAGTGTGTGAGAGACACGGATCAGTGTGAGTGTGTGTGATCAGTATGTGTGTGAGGGCAAAGTTTTTCCTCACATCCCCCCGAACCTCTTGCCCCTCACCTTGAACTTGTGTCCCCCCCTTGTGAGAGACCCTTCAACTAAGGGGAACAGCTGCTCCCTATCCACCCTGTCCATGCCCCTCATAATCTTGTACACCTCAGTGTGAGTGTGTGTGTGTGAGAGAGGGATTAGTGTGTGTGTGTGAGAGAGAGAGGGATTAGTGTGTGTGTGTGAGAGAGAGAGGTATCAGTGTGAATGTATGTGTGTGAGAGAGGGATCGGTATGTGTGTGTGTGTATGTGTGTGTGTGTGTGTGTGTGTGAGTGAGGGATGTGTGTGTCTCTGTGTGCATGACAGATCAGTGTGTGAGAGAGAGAGAGAGGGATCAGTGTGTGTGTGTGAGAGAGAGGGATCAGTGTGTGTGTGTGTGTGTGTGTGAGAGGGATCAGTGTGTGTGTGTGTGTGATCAGTATGTATGTGTGTGTGTGAGAGAGAGGGATCAGTTTGTGTGTGAGGGATGTGTGTGTCTCTGCGTGCATGACAGATCAGTGTGTGAGAGAGCGAGACGTGTGTGTGTGGGAGA